>JAEQBH010006465.1:0-104214 GCA_016808115.1 Tetrastigma voinierianum
ATTTTGATTGTCTCGAAATTGACGCGGTAGCTAGATTTCGCTGAGACTGCTCTAATAGTGAATTCAAGCCATTATCCGAGATCTAGAAAAATTTCGGATTTTGACCAAAATTACTATTTTACCATTTTACCATTTTTTTAGAAAATTGGAATTTTCTCAGGTTTTACAATATGTCAAGTAGAGCCCCCAACAAAAGTTACAAGCATCTTCCCGATTAAAATAGTGGATCCCGATATAGCTGGACACACAATAGTGTGGTGATTTCCAAGTCAATCTAAACCACAGACTCGCGGTTAATCAAGTTATCCAACAAGGGACCCTCGAATTTGGGATGTCACAACCTTTTAACTTCCTAATTTTGTTTTATTTCCCCTTAATGCTTTGCCAAAGCCCTATCATCATCCTATTGAAATCTCGTAAGAAAATCATATTGAAATTGTGAAACATATCACAACACCTCCCGTGTTGTCGTCGTGACAATAAAAGGAATTACATTGTTCCAAAAATCCACTTTAATAAGATGAACTAATGCTTAAGAGTTTCAATGAATTTTCAACTGCTTAAGGATGTTTTCAAAAAAAAAAAAACTACAAATTAGGATTTGATAGCTAATTCACCCTTCTTAGCTTTTGAAGGTACTGCAAAGACCTTAATTCGATTCTCGATATCCGGATATGGCTAATCGAAAGCCGTATAGAAAAAGCTACAAATAGTAGCTTTTTCTTAAACGCCGATAAAATTTACATTTTCCATTTTTATCCCAAAATTCTCAAACAAAAATTCTTATTTTTATAAACTTCATCCCACTTATTTTTGAAAATACCAATTTAAATCTTGAACTTTCAAGCATTTTGTTTCATTTATAGCCTGAACTCAAAAAGTCTTTTTAAATATATGTACTTTTATTTTAACGATGCTTCACTCATGATATCCCAAACAATAATACAAACATTAACAATTGAGAAATAAATTCGTGTTAAGTGAATAGAAAAATAATTTGAATTTTTAGGTTTTAGAAAAATTTTAATTTTTAAAATTTAAATAATAATTGTTTGCTTAAAAAAAAATTGAATTAAAATCTTATAAAATTCGACTTACTAAATTTAAAAATTAATTATTTAATTAAATAAAAATTAAAATTTAAGTTCAAATGTAAATTTAATCTAATTGGTTAGTTTTGAAAATAAATTCTTGATTTTTATGAATTAAAAAATAAATTTTAATTAAAATTTCAATTTAAGTATCAATAATCTTAAATCCATAATTTAAAACACATTAATAAAAATTTGTAATAGAAAATTAAAGACTGTTTTTTAATATTCAAAATTTTTAAAAAAATTTATTCAAAATTTCAAAGGTAACAACTCACATTTTCTAAAAAACTAAATTTATTTTAAATCAAAATTAAAATATACTTTAATTAAATAATTATTTTAATTTTGTGAATTAAAAAGTAAATTTAATTGGTTTGAAAGAATTGAATTTGATTTTTAGAAAATTTGAGTTATTAACTTTAAAAATGACTTTAAATGTGTTACTACCTTGTAACTAAAAGTAAAATTAAAAAGAACTTAAAATGAAAATCTTGAATCAAGAATTTTGAAAAAATTTCCATTATGAATAATATTTAAAAAATATATTATTTAGTTTTTTGTATACAACTTTAGAAATGTTTTTAAATTATGAATTTTAAGATTATTGATTTTAATTAAAATTTATTTTTAATTCATAAAATCAAATTTTGTCTTTCAAAAACTAATACAATTCAGTACTTGTTATAATTAAAATTCACATTTTTTTTATTTATTTATATAAAAATTCAGATTTTATACAATTTTAATTCAATTTTTTTTTTAAAAAAAATTGACAATTATTATTTTTAATTTTAAAATTAAAATATATTTTTAAAATCTAAAAATTGGAAATTTATTTTCTATTAATAACACGACTTATTTATTGAAATTTATTTTTCTAAAATCTAAAAATTGAAATTCTATTTTCATTAATAACACTAATTTATTTTCAATTCTCAAGATTCGATTGTGGTTAGGAATGGTCCTAGGCAGAAGTGTCATTAAATGAGTACACATATATTTAAAACCAAAATTTTTTAATTCAAGATCTAAACCACAAAGTCCTTATACAAATAAGATTTAAATTGTTATTTTCCATTATTTTATAATTTATAGATAATATTTTTATGGAATAATTTTATCGTGAAGTTTATTTTTTTAAATTGAAATTTCATCCTTAATTGTTTTATATAAAAATAAATATTTTAAATAAAAAGTTGTCTTAATTTATTTGTATACATAAAATATTTTAAATAAAATTTTGTCTTAATTTATTTGTGATAATTATACAATTCAAAATTTATTTTTAATTTGATATTAATTGTTAAAATTTTATTTTTAAAGGCTTAATATGATAAAATCATAATTGTAAAATAAACTTACTAAAAATAAATTTTTATGATGTGATATAAGAATAAGGGTTGGACATAGAAACAAAATTACTTAAAAAAACAAATATGAAAAACTTAAATATTACAATTAATTTTATTTATCATAAATTATATATTTAATAAACTATGTTTAGCTTAATGGTGTTGATTATTATTAATCTGTAACATCATATTAAAATACAATAGATATTTGATTATTTAAAAAAATGATATGAATAATTATTATATACTTTTAGTTTTTATTTTGGTGTGATGAAAATATAGGGGGAACCGAAATCAAACAAAGGTGAACAAAGTTTGGGGTTATAGATAAGAACAAAATATTATTTTGACCTATGTAGGGTATGTTCCTACGTTATTTTTTCTCTAACAAAATTTGAAAATGGGCTCACTCTGTTTCTTTTACTAGATATTTACATGATTTTTCTTGTGTGTGTATTGTGATCGCCCAAACTGTGTGTGGCTGGCTGGATCACCCGTTAACCCGGAATCGGCACGCTGCCTCGTGTTACGAGACACACACACAGTGAAAACACACATATGGCCCATACATCCATACGCATCGTAAATAATCAACTATCTTCTATAGTTTCCATGCACGTTTACAAAAAGATTTATACATATTTACAAAAATATTTACTCAAAGCCACATTTCTATTTTCTTCCTCAAAAGCCACCTCACCGAGTGCCGTCTCTTCGATACCTGCACTAAAGGGGGTCCCACGACGGCGAAGCAAGCCCAGCAGTAGTTTTCCTGCACAAGTGGTTACTCATCCAAAATGCACATGCAATGGCATATGTAACAATCAATCACATCCCATAATTAATATTTACTATTATATGAAATGCTTCATAACATGCAGGATAAACTCTCATGCTCACGACCCAAGTCCCAATCGACTTCCTCACACCTCAATCTGGGGCGTGAATAAAACCAGTCACACACCATGACTAACCATTGGAGACCCTCCACCTTAATTATCAAATTCTTTTTCTTCAGGCTGGCCACTGATTCAAGCTTACTAATCACAGATTCGCCGACTTTTTCAAATTATTTTCACGAACTCTACATCGCCGGATTCATGTCTAACCGTGAATAACATTTGGACTCTTCACCTGGGATCACCTAACTTGTCTCGCCAAAACATGTAATTTATCATTTTGATTATTTGGCTATCACCGTGAATTCCCACCGACTTTGTCCCATTTTTCCTCGAACACACCCATTCACCACGCGCGCGTCGGAATAAACCTTACCCTGCACCCACACCCGACCTGATGCGATGTGACCGTATAATGCCGTATGATGCCAATGCATTTTCCTCATGTTACATGCATGAATGAGCACTACATGAAACATTGCCACACCAAGTACAATTATAATATTTACATATAATTCACTCATGCAAACCATGTTAATACATCAAACAAGATGCACCAACATCACATTTCCACACACTCAATGTTATTCAAGCAAGCCATAACACATAACTAGGTCTCAAAGTTTGGACCATTCAACAGGGCACTTCATCGTCCATTCACAAACATGAACCAATCCTGTTCCAAACATTATTTTCACAACAACAAACCACAACAATCTAGAAACTTTCGGGGCCTTCTAATTAAAACCCTAACCCACAGTCCCGTGGTAACCTAGTACACAATGACCATACCCCCTGGCCCCAAGGCTCTTAACTAATTTACCTAACCCTCATGGCTTCCCACAAGCAACCCCTACCATTATAAAGCCTTTAGGCTGTGCAACCAAATAGGAAAATATCCTACCTCCCTAGCCATTTTAAACCCCCATCCTGTGTGTCCACACGTAGATCCTCAGCGCACCAACTTTAGTACCCGAACTGGCCAAACGTCGACCGCCCCGAAACCCGAAAACCTTCCTTCCTCTCTCTCTCTCCTCCTTTTCTTTCTCCTTTTCTCCCTTTTCTCCTCTACGAATTTTTTCTCTTTTGCTCCTTTTTTTTTTCCTTTTCTTTTCCTTCCCCGCTTTTCTTCCTTTTTCTCATATTTCTCATCTCACCTCTTTATTTTCTTCATTTTCTCTGCTTCTCCTTGAATCATTATTGACCGTATTGGTCAAAGGAGGCAATTTCTCCCTACATTTCCTAAAGTCTCAAGTGCCACACTTTTCCATATTTATTCCTTATTTTTATTCCCTTTTTTATTATCATCAACCACATAGCTTCATGTGAGCTATGAGATTCATTTCCCACATGGCTACATCAGATTATCTTTTGTAGACCACATGGTTTTTGCCAAGTGTCACATTCTTAGTGGTGCCACAGGGCATCCCCAACTGCTTACTTGTCAACCGACACCCCACGCCGAAACGTGAAATCCCACCACCCCTAATCCAACCGAAATTCATACATAGAAGCAAATTTCGAGACCATTTCAAAGCGCGAGTAAGTCCGTCGGCTATCTGAGATTCGAAAATCTCGGATTTTCATCCGAATACTATTTTACCCTTATCCAAAATCTTAGATTTTTCAAGCCTACATTGCTTTTATATCTCTCATCATATATCCATATATGTAAATTTATCACAATCTACCACACAACTATAAGGTACTTTACCAAGCGCAGACTTATAATCGCCACCAACTACCAACCATCAACCGAAGGCAAACAGTACAAAAGCGCCATTATTTACTCATTCGAATAAACATTAAGACTTGTTTATCATGGCACAGCTTCCGCAGATAAGAACAATACTACCAAAATGTTTAAGAATGTTCATGAATACTTACTACTAATGACTTAAGCATACTCAGGCATGTCGTAAAGGTTAAGGTAGCATTTGTTTGTTTGTTTTTACTCTAAATCTAAATAGAACTTTTTTAACTTAGGTGTGTTCGGGGAAAGCTTATATTCACAACTTATTCGACCTTATTCTCTCACAAGTGTTAAAGATAAAAATTATAGGTGTTTAGAAGAACTTATGGAAATAGCTTATGACCCTCTCTATAAGCCCCCAGGATCTTATTTCAATAAGGTTCATGATGTTTATAAGAAAAAGCTTTAAGAGCTTTATATGCAAGCTTAAAAACTTATAATTTTAATCACAAACTCACATTATCTCTACAATTAGAAAATTCATCTCATGTCCATTAATAATAATAATAATAATAATAATACAATAATAATATTAATAATAATAATAATAATAATACACAATACAATAGTAATAGTAATAATAATAATAGTAATAGAAATAATAATAATAATAGTAATAATACAATACAAATACTAATAATAATAATAATAATAATAATAATAATAATAATAGTAATACTAATAATAATAATGATAATATTAACAATAATAATACTAATAATACTAATAATAATAATAATTTTAATACCCAAGAAAAAACTAAAAATTTTAAATTTAGTTAGGAAGGGTAAAATGGTAATTTTATCGGAATGAGACAAGCTAAAACCTGAAATTTTTCTAGATCTCAGATGATGAAACGGACTTCACCGTTGAAATCGTCTCACGAAATCTAGTCACCTGCATACCCTCATTAATTCGAGACCGCCGACTTTCCCAAATTTACAGGCTTAACAAGGCCAAGTGGACCCCAAAAATGAGATATTTAGAAAACTCAAAAATTTCAATTATTTAAAGAATGTCCATTTATGATAGATGAAATTTAAACCCGAATCGAAAAATCAAGCTTTCGGGGCTTAAAATATGATCAATATGACACGGGCACGATGTGAGCCACGCGTCTCATGTATAAATATCAAGAAAATATCTAAAATAAAAAAATATCTCATAATTTGGTGTAGAACAAAATGTTAGAGAGAGAGAGAGAGGAGTGAGAAAAAAAGCAAGCTTCGCGCATTTACAAGGTTTTGTCGTCGGGGAACTCTACAGGCCACACGCTCGAGAGTTAAAGTTACCAAGCTGATGAGAGATACGCGCTGATACCATAATCACAGATTTCGCTAAGGTCCAAGGTTCTAAGCCACAAAACTATGAAAAGGAGGTGTCCCGAAACACACTATTTGAGGTAAGGTTTTTCTCCTCCTACTGTTTAATTTCCGCCTAAGGGCATGTATGTGTGTGTTCAAGGGAGTAAAGTTGTCCAGCTCCCTTCGACCACACATGATCGTGTTTTAGCCATAATTTGTCATCACTCATCTGACTCAAGGGATTCAAATTTATGGGTAAACTGTAATTTCATGGGGAGAACATATATCCTCAAATAGGTATATCCGCATTCCGAACTCTTGGACTCGTAAATTCATTCAAAGTGGAGTTACATGCTATGGTGTGCATGAAATTCCCATGGACACAATTGTCATTTTTTTTTATCGTTGGCTCCAACGACGATCATAACTTCTTCGTCCGAACCCGTTTCAAGTGTTCGATTCTATGGAAAGCCCATGAGTCAAGATTCAATGCTTTGTGAAGGACAAGTGGGTGTGACACCTCAAATCCCGGGTTCGTTGACAACCGCCAACCAAGAAAATTTCGTGGATGCCGTAATCCCACACCACTCCATTGAAAGTCCCTTCCCAGACCCCGATTTAACAAAATTGGCATAATCTCCTTTGTACGGAGTTTACCCAAAATACAACCTCAGGCAATTTCATGGTAACCGTCTAAATATTATACAAACGTACCACACGGTCCACATAATGAGTAAAATGGCCACGAGGGCCCATTTGCATATCCATATAAATACAATCTATATCAATGAAGCCACCAAGAGTTATTATATCACTCTAATACAAAAACATTATATTAAACTAACATAAATGGTCATAACATGGATCAAGGCCACAATCCGCCCGCTCTATAATGCCGGGCCTCTACAAGACCGCCGCCGCACATGTCCCCGCGACTTGAGGTGGGTCCCACGACCCGGGGTGAGCTAACGCCCAACAGAGATAACCCCACAAGGGCTATTCCCACCTAACGCACATGAATGACAACAACCAAGCACACCAACCAGGGACATGCAATCCCAAGACGTAATCCTACTTGCCATGAAGGAGACGCGGATTCATCACGCCCCATGCATCAAGTCCATCGAATTCCCCTCAAACATGCATTTTCCATGAATGAAAACCATTTTCAAACAAAGGTATTTCAGGTTATCTGTAGAGAAACCTCCAATATAAAGCCAGTGGACGATCTCGACACTCTATTTTGTGGACAACCTCCGATGTATATCAATTAGGCATACTTTGACGACATTGACATTATATTGACAACCCGATATATTAAACGCATACCCGCATGATCACATTATATGGACAACCTCCACGACATGTATATCACTGGGCATAATCTGATAAATAATATTGTCGGGTCAACCCTCCAAACACCACATCTCAAGAAACCACCTCATGTGAAACCCCGAGAAAATCCAATTTTTCTAAAAATGGCAAAAATTTCGGTCAAAATCTGAAATTTTTCTAGATCTCGGATGACAAAACGGACTTCACCGTTGGAATTGTCTTGCTAAATCTAGCTACCACGCCGACCGCCGAATCAGATATGCCCATTTCGCGAGGTTTCGCGATCGAACTGAACAAACGATTCGAGAGACGATGATGGCGACAGTGTCGTCACGCGAATCATGACGATCACGATTGGGCGAGAGTGATGAGCGAATTGGTTTGACGCGTCCACGACCCAAAATCAGACGCGATGCACGGAACAAATGAAATAACGATATAGCAGCGCAGTCTCGCAGCAACCCAGTTCGATCCGATCGGCAGAGAGCGACTACGATCCCGACTGACACATCATCGTCACAAGAGCAACGTCGACACTCGCGATCATCCCATTTTTTGGTGAGTTCATAACCTGTGTAACCCACTTAAGGATATTCTGTATAAGAGTCATGTGAATGGTTGTGGGATATTCTTCTTGAATTATTCTGCAGGTTTTGCAACCAAAATACTTGAACCGAGGAGAAGATCCCTACAGGGCCGTGAAACGTTGTCGCACCCCTGGGTTTCACTCAGTTTCCTCGTGTATCAAGGTGTGATTTTTGTGTTTTCAGATAAAATGACTACTTGATCGGTTAATTAGCCCATGTGAGCAATTATGGTGTTATTGGTTGCAATTTGAATAACATGATTTATGTGGAAAGTTAATTATGCTAGTATATACATGTTTTATATATTAGTACGAATTTGCTTGAGTCAGGTGAGAATTAATGTTAATGCATGTAATTAAATGTGTTATCATGACGCGGGAATTATATAAAAATATAATTGTGTGTAAGCCATTAGAAATGAATTGTAATTAGTTCAAAGGACTCCACTTTGATGTTATTGATGTGAATTAAATATCATGGGCATGTATGTAAATTCTTGTTAATATATGTAAATGATATATTGGCATGGTTCGAGAATAGTATAATGCATTTCATATGCACCGGGGAACCTAAGAAAATTAGGTGTGAGTACGACATGAAAGAAATAAAAAGGATGTTTTCTCGCTGGCCAGGTACGTGAGGAGCTCCAAGGAGGACCCTAGACACACAGGATCGCGCGTGGTGACATCCGGGCAGATCACATTGCCGGAAATGGCAGGCTGCTTACGTTGGATCATTGCATTAGCGCACCCAGGCTGGAGCAACCCATGTGATTTTCAATTAACGGGGGCACGTCACCTTGTCGAGGGACTATTTCCAGTCCGGTGGATTGTTTGAGAAGACGGTCTCTTAGAGGTCGCTTTTAAGAAAGTTTGCGGTCATGGCTTTTGATGTTTTTGGTATTCGCTTTATAATAACTGGTATTAAAACTTTAAATTTTGATATATGTTTTGGTTAAGAGTATTGTAATAACTCTTGAACTATTAGATAATAGTTGATGTAATTTTGTGAGTATTACCTAATGGGCTCCGCGCCATTTCATACTCATTTTTATCCGTACGTGGACCCTGGTGGGTGGTTTTAAAATGGGACGTTGCCATGTGATTGTGAGTCAGACTCAGAGCTCCCCGCATGTTGAGACTCCTACCCGATTTTTCATGAGTGGGTGTTGCTACCCCCGATCCACGAATATTCCGCTGGTTGACGGGCTGTCAACTGGACTCTGAAACAAGGTCACATCATGCACTCACTCCTACTATTCTAGGTGCCCCAATGGCTGGAATGCAATGAGCTTCCATTTCTTAACCCGTGCAACACCATGCAAACCGTGGATCTCCATTGACTTCCTCCCAAAGTACGAGTTCACAAACCCATCTCACCAAGGATGGTAATGATAACGGACTATGCACTCACACCCACACCACATGATGTCCCTCGCGGCACCGCAATGCACCACTCCATTGCACTCTAAGTCACGCCCAATGGCAAAGACCTCTACATGGACACCCCATAACAGACACCCACCGTGTACCATGGACACTCCCTCATGTCTAATGTACTAATAAAATTCATACATTCATTAAACGTTAATATACATGCAGCCATACTCAACATTTATCACATTCATGTCAACATATCAAACAAGCATGCATCAACATTTCATTCGAATTACTAATACTTAGACACAGTAATGTCATACTAAACTTAGGCTACATCATGGCGCGCATAATGCCCAATAAATCCAGTTTACAACATGCCATGTAAATAGCTACATAACCACACGAAACACATCATAAACCCAATATGTTAGAGCAACACATATCGACATCCAGTTTTGACACCTAACCAAGAAAATGCCATTTCAATCAATCACACAACACATACATGTTAACACTTCATCAAGTCACCAATTTAGGCAAGTAATGACACACCTCATTTCCTAGGATAATTCATGGCATATCATGCACCTAAGATAGCCTAATGTACGCTTCACTTCAACACACAACCTCACATCATCCACACAACCAACAATTGGCACAATTTGTTGTAACAATCAATTTTTTCAACAAGGGGATTTGAGAATCAATCTCCATTGAAAAATCATCATATGGTTAGATTCTGACTCCAAGAGCTTTCTTCCATAGAGTCCAAGAACAACTCTGCAACCTGAAGTTCTGACGAGAAAGTTACGACCATCCGTCGGAGGCTCTCATATGTGGGATTCGACGCACGAAACCAAGAGAGGGTCCCATCGTCATGTCATTTTCGGACCAAATAAGGAGCCTCAAATTTTATGAACTATATATGGATGGATTTAGACTCAAAAGGGATTTCCATAGAGTCCAAGAACACCCAAAACAGAGCTCTCCTGACGAGATAGTTATGGCTTATTCAAGTTTGAGGCCTCGCACGGCCAGTAACCGGGCAGCTGCATGAAACCCACGAACAAGGTTCCTGTCTTAAAGTTCGTACATGCTATTTTTCTGCCCAAACTCATCCTGAACAACCTCACCCGGACACCACAAACCCGTCATTCCAATTTGGGACCAACTCCAATATAAACATGGCACAAAACTATCCAAGAATCGAGCCCAAAATTACCAAAGCTACCAAAAAACTGACATCATAGCTTAAAACCGAAAAATTCAGTTTTTAAACCGGAACACAACCAAACAGCCCCTGTGGCCTCAACCTTCAAGACCAAAACAGCATTTAGGATGAATATAACCCGCAGGAAGGAGTTCCCCACTTCTGCTAAGACGAATCCTTTGAGTCCCGAAGACCCGAGACCCACGGCCTTCCCGAACTTCCGCTCGAATCTTAAATGAAAATTCTTGATTTCGGTGTCCACACGTTGCCCTTGATGAATACTTCGATTTTAAGTCTTAGCCCAACAGAAACCGAGCCGTTGATCATCGTAACTCTTAGAGAGAAGGTAGAGCTTCTCTCACTAGCTTTCTTCTCAAACTCGAAATCTCTGAAACCTGGCTTGTCGTTTGCACTACTGCATTCCTCAACGAGTAGATGAATCCTTATATTGGCTCGACGGGATTCACTTCAACTCGATCTCCCAGATCGTGAGATAAGGAAGAACTTTTCTCTCTCCTCTCACTCTCTCTCAACACCGTGAATCGCTCAAAACCCGGGAGAAAAAAATGATTTCTCTTCTTTCCTTTGTTTAAGTTCGACGCGGGGGCTCCATTTGCGCCACGCACCATATGATTCTGTCCGAGTTTGTTTCTCGTCCCGAAACAATTTATTTTCTTCTAATTCAATTTATTTTAAATGAACTTAACTCTAAAGCCATTTCCTAACCCTCGGTATTTTTGGTTAAATTATCGCTCCTCGGTTACTAGATACCTAACTCAAAATTCATAAAGAATTCTGAATTACCTGTGAATCAAATGAACTTTATGAGTTATTCATTTTCAGAGACTTGACTCCCTCAACCCACACAAGCCTCAAGCTGGCCATCCGAGAGCTCTAGGGAATTTTCTAGGCTTCCCTGAGCTATTTTAGCAATTTATTATTTAATTTTATACTTTAAGAAAATTTTAAATTTTCCGGGGTTTTATAGTGGGTGATCATAACTTTTCTAAAATCTATATTTTGCAGCAAGTGTGCAGGTTGCTTGGTTGTGTCGATGTGAATAGCCAGGTTTTGACATGACTATTGCATGGCATGTTGCTATTGTATTGGGTAGGAATTCCCATGAGTTAGCCTAAGGAAGGTTGTATGACATTATTTGTTTAATTTCTCATGGATTGATGGATGCTAATATGCTTGATACGATATCTATATATATATTGGCATGAAATATATGGAACTTATATGCTTCCGATATATGTTTCGTAGGCTTTGGTAATCGACTAACAGTACAACTAATGAGAATGGTTCATGTAGTGTGTATCACATACATGTAACATGAGAGAAATTACAAGACATTGGCATTGCATATGCACATGGACATCAAAGATATCATGTGTGTGTATCGGGTATGGTCATCCATCACAAGGTTGATTGAATGGGTAGTGAGCTCATACTTTGATGATGTCCAATAAATGACTCACTTGGCTCAAGTACAAAAGCAAAAAAGAAATATAAATAATGTGTATGAGTAAGAAGTGGGACCGTTAATCCTCTCAGAAAGTTCTCGAATTACTGGGTAAGAGACCTCATCCGAAAAACCGTTACCCAAAGAAGACACTTGGCCATTTATCACTGAACATGGGTGTAAGAGACCCATGGTGTGATCCTAAAAGTTATGTTGCCCAAATAAGACACGCCATATCACATAGACTCGAGTTAAGGTGATGAGTCGAGATCGACTCAGATTAATTGCCCATCGCACTGCGATTGGGTAACGCGAGCCTGCAGTGGCTCTATGTGTGTCATTGGACCTATTAGTGACTGCTTGTCGACCTGCATGGTAGGTATGTGTGAGGGAGTCTCAGAGTGACTCCTGGATATGGGTGCATGAATAGTTCCATGCATGACATACGACATCTCATGTATATTTCACTGGATGTGTGTATGGCTCGGTTTGATCATTGTATGAACACTTAGGGGCGGGGAGTAATCCTTATAGGAGATTATCACCAATGCAAGCTTTGTTTCAATTCCGCCGTGAATTCCTCTTTCGCACGCTGCGCGTTAGCAGTTTAATCGAATTCCAAGACTACGGGACTTCACACATATGAAGAAAGCCGATACGGTTGACCATATTTTTTATATGTATATTATAACGATCAATTTTAATATATCATTTTGTATAAGAGTGTATAATTGAACCTTGTAAACATATCACTACAGTTGCATGCATAAGATTTGCTGTATGGTTGGAATAAAGGACCGAATACTAGTCGCTAGCATGACTCATGAATGACCCAGGTAGATATCAGCCTGACGGGTCATCGCGTGATGTATCATATACGTGTCAGATTTGATAGAGTCATGATGTAGGAGACTTCGTCCGACATTGTTAAATTACTGATCTCGATAAATGGGATATGATGGTGCGCGTCGGTTACTCAACACCCACCAGCTCAAGTAGTGTCGACTGTTGTCAACTAACCCCTGATAGGTGTGACAATAATAATAATAATAATAATAACAACAATAAAATAATAAAATAATAACAATAGTAATAATAATAATATTAATATTAATATTAATATTACTATTAATAACAATAACAATAATAATAATAATAATAATAATAATACAGTAGTCGTCATCATCAATTAATAGTCAATAATACCTTTGGGTCAATAATAATACAAATAATAATACACAATAATAATAATAATAATAATAATAATAATAATAATAATAGTAATAATATTATCATCAATAGTAATAATAATACTTTAATTATTATTACTTATAATGATAATAATAATATTATTATTATTATTAACAACAAAAATAATAATACAATCATAATAATAAGAAAATTTGACATGAATAATCTTAGTTAGTCTTATCCTCTTTAATTAATCTCGTCATTAACCATGAATTGTAAAACTCAGAAAATTTAAACCTTCAAAATGGAAGTATAAGAAATCGCTAGAATGGCTTGGGAAGCTCATGTACTCTAGATCTCGACGATGAACGGACCGGCGCTGCTAGATTCTGCTCAAGAAATTCAAGTACCACAAAAAAATTGTCAATTCGAGATAATTTGGATTTTTTTCGATTTTCGAGACAGTCGTGTCTCATTGACCCCCAAAACGGATTTCGAGAAGAAAAAAACCCTCGAAAGTGAAAATGAATTGGGTTAAGTTCATTTAAAGTAAATTTTCAAACTTGAACCGAGACGAAACAATTGCTTCGGTGTGAACTATCCTGGATGAGGACGGAGTGAATGCGGGCACACGCAGCCACTCATCAACCTAAGCGAGGTGGCAAGTGGCAAAGGAGGGAAAAATTTTCTTCATTTTCCCTCCAAAGCCAGCTGCGTGAGGAAAGAGGGAGAGAGGAAAGAGAGGCTCTCTCCTCCCTCACGACCTACATATCAGGGGCCTGGGCTCGCCTGCCGCAACAAAGCTCTCATCACATCGACGGCAGCCACGCTGCATACCAAAAACCTAGGTTCTCACTGCTCGCGATCTTAAGGTTCGAAGTCAAAGCTTCTCGGTTCAAGAAATGTTTATGGAACTTTCTCACGTTACCATGTTTCAAGAGATAGGAACCCTTCCTACTTGGTTTATTTTCCACCCAAGAGCGTCGTTTTGTCTTCGTCGAGCCCTGGGCTGTTTGATGGCTCCGAGACCAAAAGGAAGAAAAAACAAACTAATTTTTTTTTTTGTTATGTTCTGATTTTGTGAAAGTCAATGTTTATGGCCATAACTTTCTCGTCTAAACTCCGATTCGGACGTTCTTAGACTCTATTGAAAGCCCTTTGAGTTTAGAATCCATCCATATATGTATTAATGCAATTTGAGCTCATATTATGTCCGACAACAGGAAATATAGCCTCCGCCGCTACAGCCGTTAATATCGCGATCTTCTTCACGGTCAGAACTTCAGATAACTCCTTCAAGTAGACCCAAATTCTGTTCTTGATTCTACAAAAGCCCCTGAGTTCAGAATCCGCCAAGGCTCAAATGGCATTTGGTGCCCATTGTTTTTCTAAAATTTGATTGTAGCACCAAGTGTGCAAATCGCTAATACAGATGATATGCGTACTACCTAATACATTGAAATTGGTATATGTTGTTTGTAATTATATGCATTTTGTTATAATTATCCAGAGGCTTAGGAAATCCATGAGTTTGTGAAGATCTGAGGGTCAGATGTTGGTTGTAGGCTATTTATATTAATATGGTGCGTCAAATAATTGTATCTGGGAGCATGAAGTAAGTCATTGATCGGTGATGACTGTAGCTAGTCACAATGGCCGTGGTGTTGGTGATGTTGGTATGAATTGTAAAACTCCTAAAAAAAATACAATTTTTGATAAAGGGTAACCAGATTTTAGTGGAAAATTTAAAATTTTTCTAAATCTCGATCATGAAACATACTTTACAATTTAATCGCCCCAAGAAAATCTAATACCACGTCGAATTTCACAACTCCGGCACAATCGAAATTTCACGCTGGAAAGACCAAGCGTAGTTATCGGGACACCCGCACACGTTGAGAGTGGCTCATAAAGTGTGCCACGTGTCAAGTGCATGTCTAGTCAAACACGAAATGCTGACCACAGAGAGACATGTGGCAACATGTGATTGGTGGGAAATCTATGGTGATGGATGCGGATGGGGCAGTAATCCAAGGTGGCCACTTTTCAAATGTAACACGTACAAGCGCAGTGACAAGCTTCCTTTAACTCATCTCGATCAAATCGAGAAGAGAAAACTGAGAAAAGTGGGAGAGAAAAGAGGAGAGATTTAGAGTGAAAAAGCCTCACTTCTCTTCTGCTTCCCTACGATCTATGACCATTGCTTCAGCTGAGCAAGGGAAGAGCTCATCCTCCTCACGACAAGGCTTCGTGATAAGAACCAGAGTCGGGGGAGTTTCGGATAAACTTCGAGAGGAAGCCTCCTATTTGGTTTAATTCCTGCCTAAATCTATCTCAATGATATGGGTAGTGTGAGGCCACGCTGTCGTAGGAACTGGTCCCAAGATCTCTCGACAAAGTGCTCGAGGATTCGGACTATTTTAGACGGGTCCGTGGACCCGACAGCAATTGTCCCTCCGCGCCATTTTTCTTATGTGTGTTATGGCTAGAATGAATAATCTATTGGTAGTATCTCAATGGGAATGTTGATTGCATTTGAACCAAGGAAGTTTATCCTCGATTTTGCTCACACGCACAACTTGACTTTAGAATCGTTTCTGTAGGAAATAAAGGGAATTTAGCAATGAGTCCTTTAGGTAAATTGTAGCCACATCAGTGAAATTGATGTTAGGATTTTTAATTTCTCCATTTTTACCTTTTTAGCCCAAGTTATGCTCCATTTACTCCGAATAAATATGGAAGGGTCAACGGCTAGCGCTTAGGTCACTGGGCCCTGGGTTGGACTATTCAAGGGAGACCTCCAACTCGAAGGTCATAACTTCTTCGTCCGAACTCCGTTGGGGTGTTCTGCACTCTGTGAAAGCCCTAAATTCCAGTCAAGATTTCAGCCATGTTATTGTGGATGACATTGGGTAACTGAGCCGGCTGTGGGCTGGGTCGTTAGGGCTGGCCGCCTAGGATTACTATTCATATGTGACCCTCCAACTTTGGAAGTCATAACTTTGTCCGACTCAAGCTGGGTGTTCTCGACTCTATGGAAAGCCCATCAGTCAAGATTTTTTTCCATAAAACTGCATGGAGGACAGTGGGCAATCAGGCCTAGGGTTGGCAGGTTAGTGCTGGCCGGCTAGGGTTGGCCTATAGGGGTCGGGGCCTGGCCATAGGATTACTATTCATGTGTGACCTCCAACTGGTTGTCATAACTTTCTGTCCGACTACTAGGTGCTCTTAGACTCTATGGAAAAGAGTCAATATTTTAGCCATATTCTGTGGAGTACATCAAGCAATCGTGCCACAATAGGGGTTGGTCGCTAGGGTTGGCCACTAAATGCGGCGCCAGTGATTACATTCACACAATTCTAACTTAAGGTCATAACTTCGTCCGAACTCCATTTTGGGGTGGTTCTTAGACTTCCATGCGAAAACCCATTGAGGCCAAGACTGGCTAAGTTCTATGGAGGATGTGGGCACCGGCTATCAGATGTGGTTCGTCGGTTAGCCTCGCCTACAGGGGATTACATAGTCATGAGACTCCACCTTCTAAGGTCATAACTTCTTCGCCCGAACTCGCTTGCGTTCTCGACTCTATGGAAAGACCATTGAGTCAATATACCAGAAATGTTCCTGTGAAAGGTAGTGTGTAATCATAACCTAAGGAAATGTCTTATGTTTTTACACAGAGTGTGCAGGTTGCTTGTCAGGTTAAAGTGAATAGTCGTTTTAACGTGATTCATTGCATGGCATGTCAGAAGCCGTTGTAATGGGTAAGAATTACCATGGGTTAGCATAAGGAAGGCTTTATGACATCATTTTTTTAATCATGTATTGATGAATGGAACTAAGATGGTTCTTGTCTGTGAAGGGACCGTGAGGTACCTCGTCGACGGGTCCAAGATTAAACCTTATTGTGGCAAGTATCGCTATGAACATGCTTGAATCGATATGTGGTACGGCTGATATGATGGTTTGGAATTTGTATGTACTTTAATATAAATGTCAAAATTATGTATGGATGAATATGCATGAGTAGTATGCACATAGTAGTTCTCATTTTATATGTAGTATGGTATAAGTAGGCAATGGCATAATTAGAACAGATGTGCAATTTAAAACATCGCATGACATGGGTGTGAGGCGTGGTCGAGGCAATCAGAGCAAAAAGTCTGACTGAGTGTCCTGTGTACATCAGTTGTGGATCAACACCGTGATAGTGTTGATTAGCGGGTTTCCTGCTAATGACAAAGTCCAAATGAGTCAAAGACCGTTAAGGAAATGGTAAAGGATAATTATGTATGTCGTATCAGAGCCGTGATGTATTCCCTGTATGGAAGGCCCATCACTTATGGTCGACATATCCTCAACCCACTAAAGTGTCGTAAAAGTATCCGGGTTTATGGAGTCTGGCTTGTGCCACCATTACCTTACAAAGCAAGGCGTGATGGTTGTAAATGAAAATGTGAAAGCATTAAGAACAATCTGCTGTCATCTAAAATAACAATAGTTCACTGCATGTGAAGGTGTGAGGGAGTTGGTGAGTGACTCCGAGATAAGGGCATGATGACATCACGCATGACATACGACATTCATGTAGACATTTTACTGATGCGTTTGTCGCGGCAATCATTGCATTGTGCACCAGAAGCGGAGCAACCCTCGTAGGGAGAGATTATCACCACCGGGTTTCTCACACCATTGTGGGACCCCCCCCCTTCAGTACAGAAGACGACGTCCTTCGGACACAAGAGGCAAGAAGTGCCTGGTCGTTATAGCGCATTTTTGTAAAATATTATTAGAATAATCTTAGTTTTGAACATATTTTGACACATAAAAGTGTAGAAGAGTTGTACATCAAACTCTTGTAAAATATTATAATAAAAAATAGCAGAAATGGGTCTCGATATATGAGGACATGTGAGAGTGTGATATCAAACAACCAATATTCGTAGATTTCATGTTGAATAAAAGGATTGAAATTTGGAATTTCTATGTGTTCGGATATAAATGTCCAATTGATGCATGGGTTAATGCATGAGTAGTATATGTGCATATAAAGACTATTATATATGTAGTATGGTATGAATAGGGCAATGGAACATTTGTCGCAAAGACCCGTAGAAAATTACAATTTTCTAAAAGTGGCAAACTATAATTTCTAGAAAATCAAGAATTTTTCTGGTAGATAATGGATGACAAAACGGACTTCACCGTCAGAACTTCTCGCAAAAATCTACTACCAGACACCTCATCACCCAGACAAATTTGCACGCCGAGGCATCGTATCCAGCCATGTGCGACGCTGACAGCCACTGTAACATGCATCACGTGAAACACAAGCCGCAGATGCATAGGTAGGACACGATGAAAATGGACGGTGCCGAGATGGCCATGTCAAAAATCCAAGAAATAAAGGACATAAGTGGCATTATTTGAATGTTTAATGAGGAAAGACAAAAGAGCCAATAGTGTCTTCTCCAAATTAAAAGACAAAAAAACGAGGGGCTGGAGAAAAAGGCAGTGGTTGGATTTTATGCGCTTTTGCAGGCTGCGCTCATCTCTAGATTCGCGTCGACGGACGGTTTGCTGGATCGAGCAAGAAGCAAATTTGCTTCACGCCTGCGCTTACACAAGACCGGATGGCGGAGTTCACAACTCCAAGAGTGAGGATCTTTTCCACTTGTGTTAACTGCTAGCAACCACGAATCTGCAGAACGCTCTTCCGAGCTGCTTTAGCCGCAAATCCCTGCCTTAAAGATTCAACCACGCGAGAAAATTCTATTTTAGCGGGTGTCAGGACAGTGAACGGAGGGCTGGTTCGCCACAGAGTTGGTAACGAATATTTTTGTGTGAATTTTTATGACGCTGAGCTGGGATTCAAACGACTGGTTATATTACACTGGGCTTCACGGGTCTAATTTCGTGTTATCGATGTGAATTTAATAACATGATTTGTCTGATTACTTATGTTAATATATATGATGTGAATATATTAGCACGAATGTTGCATTGGCACTATGCATTCCATATGCACCAAGCACCCTAGAATATTAGAGTGAGTGCATGACATGAAATAGAAAGAAAATGAAAATGTTTGTAGAAAGGAATTTCGACTTTAAGATTTTCTCCGAAGAATTGTGTCGGGAGATGGTCCAACACTACACGGTCTGGAGTGAGCCCATGAATTTTTCTCGTATGTCTCCAACCATTCGCCGAGGGTAGTCCAATATTTTTACTCGAACTCCATAGTGTGTTTTCAAGAACAAAAGCTTTGTTTTGAAAAAACCGATTATTTTACTCGCATATTGGCTTATATGTGTGAGGGAGCCCAAGTGAGGACTCCTGGACATGGGATCTGGCCATGTAGGCATTCCTCAGGTTCAAGGCGAATTGCTTAAATGTGATTGTTTGCCATGCATGTGCACTTAGGTGGGAAGTAACCCATGGTGGAAATTTTCTATCGGGATTTGCTCACCGGCTGAGGATCACCATTTCAGTGTACAAGGAGCGATCTGTGAAGGCGACACTCATTAGAGGCTTTTGAGAAGAGTTTCGGTTAGGCTTTGGTAGTTATTTGTACATGTATTATAATGTTGTAATTTAATATATGTTGTATTGAGTAGCAGAAAACTCTCAACCAAGGATATATATTTGTCGATGGTTATATCATGGAGTATTGATGCAGGGGCCCAAGTGGCCATTATACCAAGATTCGACTTGTGTGGTCATCGTATTAATTGCTCAGATTGGGTTGTATTCGGGGCAGAGCTCCCGCATGCTGAGATCTTCCCGCCTGATTTTCATGAGCTGCGGTCGGTAACCCGAAGACCCACGACTATTCCATGCCGACTGTCACAATCTGACACCCTCTGCTTCCAGTATGTCAGCCTTGGTATCGAGCTAGGTATACGAATACCTGGTGGCTTCGAGGGACTGGGCTTAAAGCATGATCATTAAGGTTTAAAAAAATCACAGCCTAGTATAGATTAATGTTAGGTTTAGGCAGGTGACCTTCAGGGAAGTCACGTGTGGACAGATTGTAAACATCGCATGCATGGTGTTTGATGTGTGATGGTGTGTATTATAACATGAGTTGCATGTTATGTGTGATAGTGATCAAGTGTGTGAATTGTGATTTAAATTAGAATATAGCAGGAAAATGTCGTAACACTAGTGTTGGGTGCAGAATGCGTTCGGGAAATTCCGCAACTAGTACATAATTTAATGAAAATAAATAAATTAATAATGGATAAAAATAAATTTAAGAAATTTATTATTTGTGTTATCGGAAAATGAAAAATAAAAAAATAAAATATATATATATATATATATATATAGAGTATATATATATATATATATATATATATATAGCATATATATATATATATATATATATATATATATTCGGGAGTTCCAAAGAAGGGAATGATGAGGAAAAAAAGAAAAGAAGGTGTAAGTGAATTGGTTAATATTAGCCTAATTCAGTGGTCACGCATACAATGGAAATTAGACATCGTGACATAGCCTCATGCAAAGTGAATACACGTCACAATACAATCGGATTGCATCGTGACAGCGAGACGGGGCCAGCTGAGAGTGTGTCACGATACAATCAACAGACGCGGACAGTCAAGACTCCTGATTGGAGTGAGGGTCACCACACAATAAATTCGTATCGTGATAGGAGAAGGCTTCAGGTCGGGATCGGTGGTCACAATACAATATTTGTATCGCGACGTGCCCGACACAATGAGGCGCGTCATGATACAACAGATTGTATCGCGACGGGGGTCGAGAGGAGACGCTTAGCCAGGCGTCGCGACACACGCACCGCGTGGTCAGCGTGCCCGGCCGATACCGCGTGGGTGGCTTTCAGATAGGCAAGGCCAGCCGCGACACCACCACACACTGGCAGGCTCACCGATACTGGCCACCGCGTGGACACGCCGCCGCACAAGGCGCACACCTCCAGGCCGGTGTGTCGCTATTGGCCAACCTGCACGACACCAGCCTCCATTGCCGCCGACACGGCTGCCGCAGATCGCCGGTGACACTTAATCGGGGCCACGATACAATCCCATGCCCCACAACACGCTAATGCACAACAACACGATCTCGGTGTGTATGGCGCACGCTATGGCGCGTCGCGTTAGCCGGTCGTGTGCACCGCACACCTAGCCTGGGCGCTGACTCGGCAGGCATCGCTTATGAGTCTGTTCACACCGTTCATGAGCACTGCTTCACGGTGCTTTAAAAAAATAAAATAAAATAAAATAAAATAAAATCATGAAATAAAATTTTAAAAATGAAAATTTCAAAATAAAATTCTTTGATGTCGATTATCGATGCCGAAACGCTGGCGGTGTAAATGAATGCCTATGCGCGCAAGTGCACGCCCAGAGCCCTGGCACATAAAGGTACTTAACGCACTGGATATCGATCCACAGGGAAAGGTGAATCGACCATGTAGGTTCTCGCTTTTCGCACAATATCCAATAATTGATTCTGTGGTAAATTTAAGTAAGAAAAACTACAACTAAGCTTTCTTTATTGATTCCGTGAATGGTGTCGGGCGCCTGCGGGCCACCTCCCATCACGCTCAATGGATTACTTTCTAAAGATATTGTTATTCAATATATTTGTAATATGTCAATGGCGAGGTGATTTCGGGGCTTCACTAGATATCCTCTTCTCTCTCTCGAGGTATATCCGGCCTCATCTGTGGAATAATCGAAAGAGTATCTCTATCTCGACTTCAGATCTCGAAATGCTTAAATGTTCTAACCCCCAAATGCCACCTTCAGTCTCAATATCTCTATTAACCGAATCACTGAAGGCTACTTTTACCTTAACCCCAATACCCCTTATCTCTAATCTCTGATCCCAAGGATTATGCTAACATCGCCGCATTACACATCATATAATCAATGCGTGTATAGAGTAGATATGGACAAATTAATAACAACCGAATAACATGAAAGATCAAACTTTAATCCATTGTATGGTGAGACGTGGTTTCACATGTAACCTCAGAAAGAGATCTGTAACATCATCGAGAAAAGATCAATCGTTTGTCTTAAAACATCATCATATTATCCAAAAAATAATATCTAACTATGCGAGAATCTGGTCTGAACTCCGAAAGCACTTCCTCCAAGCTCCCGCCGACCGCTCCGAATTCCTCGTGCCTTCCTCTGCATCTCCCGATACCCACTTCGAGCCATTCAGACTTTAAATGACACGAGGCGGAGGCCGACGTCGCGACGCGCGGTGACGCCGCTGACGCAGACGCGTCGCTGACGCAGGACGTCAGCGCGACGTGAGGACGTGGCGACGCGGGTGACGCCGCGACGCGCGGATGGGCCACTCTACCGCTCCCATATCACAGGTTCCAAACCGCGCCCAAAAGGTGCCTTTTACGCCTCCCAATGAACCTCAGAACCAATAACCCGCATACAAAATCGTGATTTAGCCAAAAAACTATTATAAAAATTATTATAAAATAAATGTGAAAAATGATCTAATCCACGCTGAAAGTGTAAGATTTATGTTTTAGGCACTCATCACACCTTCAACTTAGTTTTTGTTTGTCGCTAAAGAACCATCCCAGACGTGACACACACCCGATAATGTGTAATCAACACTCAAGACAAGATGTACATGCCAAAAAATAGTGGATCAATTTCGACCGACCACATACCCAACGCTTTGCCTGGCTGTTCATCAAGGCACGATATTTGAATTTGCAACTGATCGGGAGATAGGTGAAACTCCGACTAGTGCATCAAATCCCATGGTGTTCGCCGCCTTTCCCAAGTTCCCTATGTGCTTATAAGCGAATGACCTCCGTATGCCTACAGTTCCGATACCCCTAAACCCTAAGCTCAACTCACCTATTAGAAGAAGTTAACTAGGAAAGGATAGGAACGCACCCATTTATTCATGTCCTCATATCTAGAAATTCTTTCTATGCACTAAAAAACAGTCAGAAGAAGACCTAGTGCCAAGAAAAGTTTGAACCCGAGTGTTCCTCATACAGAAGGATCCACTGTGACTCTCACCCGGGCCGGTTATGGCAATGCACTAATTCCCTTCAACCTCACCCGAACACTCAACCAAACTCAAAAGCGCCCTAGGTTGCGTGAATGGATCCATCTTCCGTCCCATGTATGGCAAGGTTCACGACCCTACTACCGCTCGTGGCATTAGGCTTTATGCCCCTCGAGATCGTGCCCCTGATTCCGATTAGATGATCCCGCTTATTCTTATGCATAAGGCCTATTTTTGTCATATTTCTTTCTTTTTCTCTTTTTCTATTGTTTTGTATTTTCTCGTCAGCTCGATGGCAATCCTTCTTTTGATTAGTGTCCTATCACTGAATGAACTGACCTCCCTAAGCTGGATCGAATTTAAGATTGGTTCTAAGCACCTATGCATACTCCAAAGTCACCAGTGTGTGAGTGCGGTGTGGTTTTGGAGAACCAGTTTCTGACTACCCTGATTGATTCGTCACCAGCCCTTTCAACTATTCAACCCAATTACCGAGCATCAAGCAAATGTATGCATTTCTGAACAAGTTTATAGTGAACTCCAACCAAAATCGGACCTCAATATCCAAAACGACACACATGTATGATCCGCCACAAAATGTCCTAAAACACACGCAGAACAACAACTAACATTACTCATTAACATGAAAGTGCGGATGTAAAACAAACTAAAACTAAACCTAAACACCACCAATAAAGAATCGTGATGCAATACTTCTAAAACAAACACAACCATTACGCGGGAACAACTAAAAATACCGCATAATTACCAAATCAAAACAACAATAAACAAGAACAAAAAAAAAATAAGACTTATCAACATTTTCCCCCTCAAACAAATATCCAAGGTCCCCACTAGTAAGATATAAACAATATAGAGTAAGGATTCCCCTAAGATCACTACCAAGGAGGCCGGGCGAGGCTTGGTGGAAAAGCCGTGGAGTCAGCGAAGCTCGCCCGCATGGGGGATCACGCCAATAGAATGATGGCCCGATTGCCGATCGTCCCGCATGCTCAGCACGCAACTTCATGCAGGTGCCTCCCGCATCTGCACTCTGCAGCCTGGTCTCATCCCGCACGCCAAACGCCGGAGCGAGAGCACCGGTCCCCAAGATCCGGTGGAGGGGGAGAGAGAAACCGCCGCCCGAGGCCGCCGGGGGGCGGTGGAGAGGCGGGTGAGAGAGGGTGGTGGCGGAGGTGGGTGAGACGAGGACCGGCCTAAGTGTCATCCTGGGCGGCCGCCTAGAATCCAAAGCGAGCTCTGACACCGGGAAGCTCTGCCCGCCCGAGGGCTCGGGGGCCCTCAGCGTCGTACCTCAGCGGACACCGTGTGTGTCCCGTCGATATGGCCTTTAATCGATGAAGCTAGCCTCATTACCGCAAGAGGGAGACCCCTGCATGAGCCACAAGCCAAAGATCAGAGGCAAAGGTACCCTGTGCTCATTTTCACGCCCCAAGCATGGAGGATCGCATCCTTCTATAACTCCGCCTAACATCGCACGGTGATATATCCTGATTTTACGGCGGCCGAAAGGTGGAACGCCGCTCTCGCCACACATTCGCCGTCGGGATAAGACGCCGGGCGATGAAGTGATGCAAAACTGGGAAATGTGCCAACCGCTCGGCCCTCAAATCGACCGCACGTCCCAAGATCGGCGATCATCACCCGCCGGGTCACGCCGGCCGACCTCGGGGTAGCGCCCGATGCTCGCGAAATGATCAAAGGAACCCGTGGGATTACGTCGAATATATAGTCATCGATCGACCAGACTAGCGTCGCATCAACGACTCATAACTTAACTTTAAGCGACAATGGGAAGAGGCTACGTAAACAGACCACGCCATCGCCGCTGACAAGTGGGCTACCGGCATACACGCCACCCCACTCGATAGTCTTCTGAAGAAATCACCTGGGGTGATGAAACCCCTTCTTTAATGAACGAATGCTTGCAAATGGAGCCAAACCCTCTGGCCGACTCATATTTGCAAACCGCGAGACGAATGTGGAGTCTGGTCCCGCCGGGCCGACTGGCCAAGGCAGCAACTTCGCCGCGTACATATCGACCTAGAACACGGGTGCAAGGCCCGGGGCTGTAAGACCTACCGACTTGGACAAAAACACAAACACCTAATGGGCGAAAACTAACTAAGACTCAAGACTCAAATTCTAACTCAAGACTCAAGACCTACTTAGACCTAAATTCTAATTTAACACTTATAAGCCCAATTTAAACCACCCTTGAGTTAAAGGCACCCTGTAATGCGATTCACTGTAACCGAGCAATACGGGAAATTCCAAATACGACCCCGAATCAGGGAAGGGTAATTCGCAGAGCACCAAATGGGGCCTGAGATCACGGGAAGGCCTCTCACCGCTGGGAACAAGATTCGACAAGTCCGCGAACATCAGCACGTGAGGAAACTGGTTTTAATTTGAGTGTAAAGCAGGAAAAGCCTAAATGAACCGATTCAAGCGGTAATACCAGGTGACGTCGCTGACGCGGTCACGCCTAAGTGACGGTAGGGCTGATTAATCCATCGCTATGACGCGGCGTCATTGAGGCCACGCCGCCGACGCGACAAGAGGTATTAAAAATGACGCCGCGACGCGGAGGATGACGCCGCCGACAAGAGGCTTCAGGCAACCATCGCCGCGACGCGAAAAGACACGCCGACGCGAGAGGGGTGTGTACAAATTGATGTCGCGACGTGAAACACACACGCTATCGACAAGAGGGGTGTTAATTTGACGCCTGACGCTAGAAATCCACGCCGCGACGCGATGCAGAAAAATCGAGCATATCGAAGATTTCACAGAATATGAACCCTTCTCTCGCACTTGTGACTCTATGAGCTTGTAATGCGTAGTTGAAACGAATCCTCCCGACCAGACCACAAGATCCCGAAAAGTAAACAAACAACCGGGCCGCTACAATCACAAAGCCGGTTTCCGTACTCCAGGCCAAACAATAGAACTTTGGAGCCAAATAAAAAAGGGAAAGCGAAGAACACTCGTCGCTTCTCCCAAGAAGCGCTTATGTTTAATGTCGTTAGCTCAATCCGCGCTCAATCTCACCGTAGACACTTTAGATAAACCGAGAAATGCTTATGTACATCCTTATAAGCGCTCACTTAATGCTCAAGGTGGATGAAATACTTTTCCGTACATGCCTCTTGCCTCTTCCTTCGGGTCTTTTCTCGCAATAAGCGTTTATCATCAGTTTTCTCTATCGCCTGCAAAATTTCGTACAAGTTCCGAGGTATCTTCATTCGATCACCGCCCGATGCTTCCTTGCCAACAAATACACGGCAATTTCGCTCCTCGACTCCCTTAATTGAGTCTCACTTCGCAGACACGGATTTGAGCCTTCTCGCAGCCGCGAAGCGGCCTACCAAGCGCTGAACGAGTCGCCTTCCATGTCAAGAATGACAAAGTCTCGCCGGTAGATTTAATTTACCAACTTTCACAAGGACATTTTCGACATACCAGGATGTCGGGTATGACCGGCTCCGCAAAGTCAGAAGTCGACATTGCGTCGATTTCGCCTTCCCACGGCCTTTAACATCGTAAGCTGCATCGTTGATGTCGTCTCCAAATCACAACGTATTTTCTAGATACCCGGTTTCTATGGAGAACTGGTAGATAGCAAAGCTTTCTTACCCTGATTCAGAATGGGGAAGCTTTACGTGACGGTAATCGTGATTCCTCAAGTATATGATGGTCCCATATTCAACTTCTTACCGCCAAGATCTTTTTTCATGAATTTCACATAATCTGGCATGTTCTGAAGGTTTCCAAAAATGGTATATTAATATGTAGTTTCGAAGATGTCAAGAAACTTTGCAAATTGTTTAACTGCTTTCTTCAACTTTCCGAGAGGATACTGAATCGTATGACGTGCTCATCCTGCTTTTGTCTGCTTATGTTCCTTCCCGATTTATTATCTTTGACTGCTTCCTCGTGATCTCGTGGAAAGCTGTATCTTGCATCCGGCCTGGGATGCTTCTGTCTTAAGTTCCTTAATTTTCACTCTCTTACCGCTACAGATGGTCACTGCCGCTGGATTTTTAACTCTTTTTCCACTCCTAGAGCGAGATAGCTTTCAGCAAAGATTTCTTCCCTTCTCTCCTCTGGTGGTTTACTCGAATTGTTACACTGTAGCGAACCCCGGTTGCTCCTCTTCACAACAAGTTTGCCATTCGCCCATTTCAGGCTCAAGCTTCTCACCGGTAGTCGCTTGATCGTTTAATCGAAGTCATCGCTATGCTGCATGCGTTACCGGCTTCATTCAGCCACATAAAGGCGCAGGGAAGTTAACATCCGTGCAAAGCAGCTTGTTCTACCGGGGTGGGGTGGTTCACTAATTCCTGCTTGATAACGTATTGTTCGATTATTCCGCCACCCATATCCTCGATTGTTCTGACTATTCTCGTTCTAATTATTAGCGCCACCTCGCCCTGACACTCGACTCACTCGATAATCGGCTCTATTACCGCCCTTGTCAGTTGCGGTCACTCGACCAACCCCGACATACCGGGCTTCGTCGAATCGTAGGGTTTCCGACCGACATTCCACACTACTTCGCGTGCCGTCTCTCCACGTATCTCACACAACCCCATGGAGTGGTCCTAGATGGCATGTGGCCGCTCCTCGCCGCCTATTTACTTCGTTTAGTCACCGAGCCACGATTTACCGGGACATTGAGGATCGCATCACCGTGCTTACCCACCGTGTTTACCGCGTGGCCTTCTCTAAAGCGCCACCGACATTAGTGTCAGCTGCAAAGATCTTCCACACATCTCATACGCCGTCTCGCGGGTTTTCATCAATGATCCTCCAAACAGGCATCATCATTGTTCTGCCATTTCAGACCATCGTAGGGGCGTGTGGACTGCGATCCATCCGGTGAGTTCTGCGAGACACTTCCGCACACCATGAAACCTCGTTCCATGCCTCCGCCGTGCTCTCCCTCTACACCAAACAGACGGATCTCGCACGTCGCGGCAATTCGCGTGGAAAGAACCGGTCGAAACTCGTACCGTAAATCGCTCCATGTAGTGCAATGGAACTGTGGTCGCATCGTTAGCCAATGTTCGCTCTATCCCGAGCGGTGGGAACAACCGTAATCTTAGCTTCTTCAAGAATCCGCGGTACTGATGGTATCGCAAACTCGGCGGGCACAAATGCATGTTTGATTCTCACGTAGTCCATGGAACAAGATGTTCTCGCACCATCGCGGACTCGACTTCAATTCAAATTGCTTCGCTTTGAATCGCAGGGGTCGCCTTAATCGGCTAATCAACAATCGCTGTGGTAAAACGAACTTCATCTTAATAGCACATGTAAGGACTGGCTCGGGTCGTATAAATGGCCTCGGGCGCCGATTCTTCCGTGATTTACTTCGCCTGTTCGGCCTTGTTCAACGCTAAAATCTTGTTCTTCAGCGTTTTTCCACGCACTACTGGAATTTTAACTTCGTTATGTTCTCGGTTTCTACGCAACTGCGGCGTAAGTCTTTCCTCGCTCAGATCACTGCATGTTGATTAATTCGATTTTACCGCCGCATGTACCACCGAACCTCAGATCGCAATAACACACGAATCCAACAAAACCAAATTACCGCACTTGTAAAAATAACAAAAGCAACGTAAAATCATCTATCTATTATGTGTGTTCACTTTTCTATATCAATTTAAACCTTTCCCAAGAATCGCGCCCAAAAACTCTGACAGTCAAACGCTGTGTAAAAATGAATGTCGCGCATATGCACGCTGCAGCATCCTGGGTAATATAAGCAATAATCGCACGGATATCGAACATCCACAGTGGAAAGGTGAATGACTATGAGGTCTCCTCAAGGCTTTTCTCGCACAATATCAACAATTAATACCAGTGGCAAAACTTTAAGTAAGGAAAACCAACCAAGCTACGATTCCGGTGAATTAATGGTGTCGGGCGCCTTGCTAAACTCCTCAATGCCTTCAATGATTACTTTCTAAAGACATCGTTTATTCAATATATTTTGTATAAGGTCAACGGCGAGGTGATTGCCTACTAGATATCCTCTCTCTCGAGGTATATCCGCCTTATCTCGTGAATGGGACCCAGTGGTCTCTCATCTCGACTCCCAGATTCGAAATGCTTAAATGTTCCTAACCCCAAATGCCACCTCTGTGTTCTAATATTCTATTAACCTAATCACCAGCGATTTACCCAGATCCCTGAATTTCATCTCTCGAATCTCGATCTCCAAGCATTATAAAGCTAATATCGCTTCTATTATCATATATAATCAGAATGCGATGTAGAGTGTGATATGACAAATTAATAACAACCTAATAACATGAAATATCAAACTTTAATCCATCAGATGTGACAGGTTTCGATGTAACCCTACATCTGCAATCATCGAGAAAAGATCAAATCGCCTGGGCCTTTAAAACATCATCATATTATCCAAAATAATATCAGGACGCGGCCCAACCCGGTGCATCACCTCCAAGTCTCCTGGCCGACCGCCTCGAATTCGCGGCTCGCACATCTCCGACACCCCAATTTCGAGCCATTCGTGACTTTAAATGATGAGGTGCGATGCGGACGGGACGCTGGGCAACGGGTAACGCCGCCGACGCGTGGTGACGTGGGCGACGCGGGCGCGACGCGCGGCGGATGCGGCGAGACGCGGCGACGCGGTGTACGCCGCGACGCGCGATACCACCGCCTCGCCCTCATTGTTCCAAAATCGCCCAAAAGTCGCTTCCACGCTCCAATGAACCCGGTAACCACCGCATTACCAAAATCGTGGATCTAGCCAAAAACTTATAAAATTATTATAAAATAAATTTGAAAAATGACGAACCGACGAGTGTAAGATGAGTGTTTTGCAGACTCACATCACTATATTATGAATTAATAAAATGAAATTATGTCTCTAATTACCCATAGATGCATGGACATAGTGTGCATGTAAAATATTTTACACGTAGATATGAATAGTGTCTGGGTCGCGCTTTATGCCTCGAGATACACGCATCGAAGTTTAACTTTCCATTTGACATGTGTGTGATGATCAGTCGAGGCGAGATCGCAGAGGTTGTCCACGAGGTATCGGGTCGTGCACCACCGGTTACACCGTACCACCACTTTTAATCGGCAGAAGCTTTTACCGAGGTCGAGAGTCATGGCCGGTCGGCTATCGCACGTGCTAGGTGTGCCAGTAGACAGGGGAGGTCCGAGCAACCTGGGAAACAGTAAGGGCTGTCATCCTCCGACATTCATGCAAGGTGGGAGTAGTGAGATCCTACGGTGGCACTCCCGCGGGGTTCACGCAGGCCTAAAAGGTGTTGAAGGCGAAGATTACTCCTTATATGACCAGATTAGACTAGCCTGCTCCCGGGCCTGGGAGGGCGAGCCCGCTACTGTGAACCGGGCGGCACCTTGCAGACCCAGAGGCAATGACATGGGCGCAGTTCCGTGAGCTATTCATGGGTAAGTATTTTCTGGATATCATAAGGCATGCGGTGCTCGGGAGTTCCTGTAAATAAGGTGGGGACGATGACTGATGGATTATGTAATAGATTTTACCAGCTAGCCCTGCTTTTTGCCGATGATTATGTGGCCACGAACATAGCCAAAGTCGAGGTTCGAGAATGGGCCGTTGTCCATTCTGGGTAGATCGACGACTTCGCCTTATCGTAGACACGGATCTACGGCACGACACCACCATGTAGAGAGAGAGATCGAGGATGCCCCGAGCACGGATGCTGGGCGAGCAAGAGGAGGATCGCCTTTAGTTCGGGAAGAGGCGTAAGACTCTACTTCACACTAGTTTCAAGACCGCATGATCGGGCATTTAGTCGCAGGCGTATGATATGTTATTTACGCCGACAACCTAGGTGCATGCGAAAGGGATCGCCTTGCAGGATCCCGTGATTGGGATAGCACATTCCGCTTAGTCAGAGAATAAGAGAGAGAGTATGCTTCATTCCTCCACACCTCAAGATGGGTGAGAGAACCGCTTCAATTGGTGTTATATGCAGCACCTTCTAGAGCACTGCAGGGCTGCAGGGCCAGAGCGGGCCGAGGTCTGTGGCATGACTCATGCCGGACTTAGTCGCAGGGGACAATATGCTATTTCTCAAGACGGGCTGGGTATTATGAGACGATCGCCTCAGAGGCAGAGAGGTCTCATGGCATCAATAGGATGAACATACAGCGCAAATTAATATGCAAATATCGCTTTCATTTTACACTGGGTCGACTAGAGTCGCCGTTAAATTTGGATGATCATATTCATTCATTAATGGTCTGTGGTGACGTATTTGGAATTAGAGGTCGAGACCCTTAGAGTAGCTGCGCAGATGTTCTTCCTAGGATGTGGGCAGGAGTCGACCGACAGGGCCCGGGATTATGAGTGCCAGGATCTCCCGAGGCGGTGTCACAAAGATGGCATCATCGCGCTCATGTACAAAGAACATCGCATCGCCCGTGTGGGTGCATGGTATGGTCATTCACCACTCTCGTGAGCGTGGGTCGGGTTTGTCTGACCACGTCCAATGAAGACTCATACCGAATCAGTGAATGAAGAGTAATTAAAGTGTGTCGTAAGGTAAAGCAAGAAGGGGGTCGCATCCCCAAGGTGTGAGAAGCCCGGAGTTAGTGAAGGAGACCCACGCAGAGGTATCCGAAACCCGCGGTGGGCGAAGAGACCCTGGTGGTATTATCCCAAATTTCATGGTGTAAGTGACCCGAGTTATCCCTAATTTTTACAGGTGTAAGAGATCCGGACAGATCCCAAATTTCAGGGTGTAAGAGACCCTGTGAGATAATATCCCAAATTTCTCGTGGGTGTAAGAGGACTTAGGTTATTCGACTGCCAAGGTGGGTGTAAGAGCAGGACCGTGGAGAAATCCAAAATTTATGTGTGCGTGTAAGACCCAGAGAGCTATCCCCACTTCAGGGGTGTAAGAGACCCGAGAAACCCGAAATTTCTTCGGTGGGCGTAAGAGACCAGGAGTTAGTCTCGACCAGGTGAGTGTAAGTGACTCCTGGGGGAGACATCCCAAATTTACGTGTAGTGTAAGAGACTCCTGGGATATCCCGAATTTTGTGTGGGTGTAAGAGACCCTGGAGATGTCCCGTACCTCCCAGGGTGTAAGAGACCCGGGGAGCTACATCCCAAATTTCATAATGAAATTTCACAGTGGTGGGCGAAGAGACCTCGTGGAGAGATATCCGAAATTTCCTGTGTGAATGTAAGAGGCTCAGAATGTAGTCTAAGTTATGTCGCTCCGAGAGAAAAACACACGGCCAAGGTCACGTAGACGGGGAGTTTGAGTATCAGGAGTCGGAGCGACTCGAGATTTGGGATAATCCCTTTGAAATTGCATGGGTGTGTCGGGAAAGCCCAAGAAGGGCTCTGCAGATATGGATGTCATCTCATGACATTGGCTCAGTCGGATCTTCATCCATTGATTGTCGCTGATTGTGACCTCGGGAAGGTCGTCGCTTACACACCCGCCAAGGGTCAGGGGTGGTGGCATGTCAGGTGGGATTATATATGTGCGTTAGAGACATGCCGCGAAAGGCGCGTCCCGGATCATAAGGATAATGGAAGAGCACTGCCCTATACCCCGCCTACAACAACGCTTATCGTGCGAAGATACGATGGCACCATACTTGTGGCATTGTACGGAGGCCATGTAAATCACCTCAATATGTCGGGATCGAGGAGGGAGAGAGAGCTCCATCATTGATCCCGATTCGATTAGAGACACCTATCAGAAGCTACAGTGAGCTTGATACGACATCAGATTCTCACTACTTAGAGCCTGTGAGGAAGAGCTAAGTGCGTCGATGTACCTATTACATCGAGCCTTAGAATTCCGAGAGGTCGGAGATCACGTCTCAAGGTGATGCCTACAGAGTGGCCGGGAGTTCTGTTTAGGAAGTTATCACAATCGAGGGTTCATCGGGCCCTTCGAGACATTTCCTCGAGAGGGCAGGTGCAACCGTGAGCGACCAGCTGGCTTACCGCCTAGCATGTCGATGTCCACGCAGGTATTTCAGCACGCCCATGCTCCACAGTAGTACACCTACAGGATCCACCACGCATTGACGTAGACAAGGCCGACACTCGACGATCTCCCCAGGAGGGACCAGCATTATGGATATGGGGCGTGATAAGTAATGCGATCGAAGACCGCAAGGTGTTAGCGAGAGGGTAAGCTATGGCAAAGATCCTGGAGCCGGAGAGCTCTCAACGTGGGGGAGCGCTAAGACACGACAAAGGGACCACCTTATCCCTCCTCTTATTTAGGATGAAGGAAAACGCATTTAGTCGCTTATACTTAAAATTAGTTTACATGCATGGGGTAGGTGCACGTCGCATATCCATGTGGAATGGTCAGGATTGTCCGCACTTCGGACAAAATTCCTTTTAAGGAGGGAGAATGTAAGACCCCGAGAAAAGCACCACATAATTTTCTAAAAAGCGGCAAACTGCATCATAAACTCTGAATTTTTCTGATCCTGATGATGAAATAGGATTTCACTGTCAACTCTCAAATCTAGCTACCACTCGACCGTCAAATTCGAGACAATGACTTCCACGCTTTTCGAGGCACCGCATCGTGTCGTAAACGACATGTGTGTGGATGTGACAAAGTCACTCGATAACATGTACTCATGTGACACACATGTTGCATGAGTAGAGAGATGATGGAAATGAATGGCCTAGGATAGTGCCAAGTGTCAAAAATCCAAGAAATGGGACATATGGCATTACGTTTGAATGTTTAATGAGGAAAACACAAAAAGAGCCACAAAGGTTTTCTTCTCCAAAATTAAAAGACAAAGAAAAACGTGAGGGGTCGGGAGAAAAGTGGCTGATTTTCTGATATTTTTGTAGAGAGAGAAGGTGTACTTCTCTCTAGATTCCATACGATCGGATCATTCTATTGACCTGAGCAAGAAGCAAAGTCGCCTTACGTGGGAAGTAGGCTGGGCAATCGATTTGTGTGTGGATTCGACAACCCAAGAGGAGGGATCTTTTCCTACTTTGTGTTAATATCCTCGTTTTAAGAACCATACATATGTGGCTAGGAACGCTCTTCGAGGTTTGTTTTAGCCATAAACTCGGGCCCCGCAAAGCTCAACCATGCGAGAAAATTCTATTTTTGTAGGAAAATGTGGAACAAGAACCCAAGGGTTACATCATCATGTGAATAGTAACGCGAATATTTTCTGTGAATTTTTATGATGTCAGTGATTCAAAATGAATTGTTTCAGGTTTGCTAATAATTAGCCCATGTGAGCTAATTTTAGTGTTGCTGATGTGGGAATTTAATAACATGATTTGTTTCGATTAATATGTTGGTATATATGCATGTGAATATATTAGCATGAATGTGTTTGGACACCACATAATGCATTCCATTTATGCACTGGGCAATCTTAGAATATTAGAATGAGTGCATATGACATGAAATTGAAAGAAAATGAAAATGTTTTAGAAAGGAATTTCTAAGGAAGATTTTCCTGGAGAATTATGTTTGAGATGGTCCAAATAATTACACGCCTGAGGAGCCCATGAATTCATTTTCTAAGGTTCTCCAACACATTCGCCTAGGTAGTCTCCAATATTTTTACCCGAGACCTCGGTGGTGTTTTTCAGAGACAAAAGCTTTTGTTTTGAAAACTGATTATTTTACTCTCATATTGGCTTAGGCATGTGTGAGGGAGTCGGTGAGGACTCGGGACACGGGATCGGTCATGTAGGCATTCGAGTAGGTTCATGTAATTGCTTAAATGTGATTGTTTGCCATGCATGTGCACTTAGGTGGGGAGTAACCCATGTAGGAAATTTTCTCTACTGGGCTTTGCTCACCTTGTCGAGGGATCACCATTTTAGGTACGAGACGGCGGAAGGCAACACTCAATAGAGGCCTTTTGAGAAGAAAGCCGGGTTGTGGCTTTGGTAGTTATTTTATATACATGTATTAGAATGTTGTAATTTTAATATATGTTGTATTAAGAGTAGTGTAAAAACTCTTGAATCATGATATATATTTGGTTGGGATGGTTATATTGTGAGTATTAATGTAGGGGCCCAAGTGGCCATTATTTTACTCGTATTTGGACCCTGTGTGGTCATTGTAAACTTGTTTGGGACAGATTGTATTTGGGTAGAGCTCCCCATACAAAGAAGACTCTACCCGATTTTCATGAGTGGTGTCGGAGTAACCCAACATCCATGACTATTCCGCGGGTTGACGGGTTGTAAAAGGACACCCTGGTTTTGGGGCTTCACATTTGTATTGCATTTCATATGCATGGTGACATCGCATGACTTGGGTATGAGTGCATGGGAAAGATCGACACTGTGTTTGGTGTTCGATGGTATGTTGTAGGTACATGGTAGATCAACACCGTGTTTGGTGTTCGATGATGGGCTCAGTACTTTAGACTACGTCCAATGGAGTCTCACGGGTGCATTTCTTATAAAGAGCATCGATGCTTTTGAAATAAAAATTTATTTATCGGAGGCTATCCATTGTTTTGAATAAAGCTTGAGTTTATCGAAAGATTGTCAATGTTTTTAATAAAACGGTTGTGGAGACTATCCACTTGCTTTTGAATAAAATAGTTTGTAGAATTGTCGATGTTTTGAATAAAATAGTTATCGAGAAACATCCAATGTTTTGAATAAAAGCAGTTTATCGGAATTGTCGATAGCAGCTGAATGGCGATTATTGGAGGTTGTCCAATGGATTTGATTTATAAAACAAAAAGATTTTGTTTTAGATAAAGGGTCATTGGGTGAAACACCAATGACAACTGGTTTTCAGACTTGGCATATGCATGTGTGAGGGAGTCGGGGAGGACTCGGGGCATGGGATAAGGTGAGTCACATTCTCATCCATGACATGTAGACATTCGAGTAGGAACATGCATGTTTTTGCTTGAATGTGTGGAATGCCATTGCATGTGCACTTAGGTGGGGAGTAGCCCTTGTAGGAATTCTTCACTATTATGCATTGCTCACCCCGTCGTGAGACCCCCTTTCATGTACAGGGAGTGTATAGGGAGATGGCACTCCGATGAGGCCATGATTGTGAAGAAAGCCGGATTGTGGCTTTGATTTATATTTTGTAAAACATGTATTAGAATGCGTAATTTTGATATATGTTTTGTATAAGAGTGATATATATTAAACTCTTATGGACTATGGTTTTATAGTCATGTGCTTATATGCTTGAGTATGGATAAATGGGCCCTACGTGGCCATTTTTACTCGTATGTGGACCTGGTGAGGTCATTGAATAATATTGGGCCATGTTGCCATGTAATTGTATAGGTTGTATTTTGGGTAGAGCTCCCCAGTACAAATGAGACTCTGCCCGATTTTCGTTAATGGGTATCGGAAAAGAGGATCACGGTGGTGTGGTGTCGGGTTGCAGAGCATCCATGAAGTCTTAGGTGGGTTGTGGGTTATCAACGGACCCCCTCGGGTTTGGGATCGGCTGGTATTAGAGCTTAGGTGCGACTACCTAGGGGGCTCGAGGAGTGTGGGTATCCTGAGTATAGTCTTTGATACTAGTTCGTCTTAGCTATATATCAAGAGTCTAGGTACACGAATACCTAGGACTGTTGGGCATGGATTTGATCATTGCATGGTGTGCATTATATTTTTTGTGTTCTAACATGCTCAATGTTTGTGTGTTACAAATTGTGTGAAATATATGCATGACATGATGTATATAGTAAATGATGAATACTAGGGTTAGAGAACATAACCTTAGGGGTTCTGAAAATAAATGAACATGATAGTCCGAGAACTGATTTTTATTAGTATTTGGCATTATGCACCACTAAGGAAAAAGGGATGAACGGTGTAGTTCATGGTGTTAAAGTCTATTAGTGGTTGGCATGTGCACTACTAGTTAGACTGAGATAGAAATTTGATAACTCTATTGCTATATGACACGTGTAGATGGCTAGCAGAGGAAGAGGTCGCCAGGATGGTGGCGGAGTAATAACCCATGACCACCGGCTTTTGACTAATAGACCTTCATAGAGGTTGTTGTTGTTTCAACTGCTACCCTTATGCGGCGGGTGGTATTTGTTGCCACCATCGCCGCAGTGGTGCGGTGGGAACGAGGGGGGTTAAGTAACCTCTAGAGGTTCGAGGCACATCATCCTCCGGCTCTCAAGGGAGGAGGAGACCCGATGGTGACGGGTCATTGTTTCCAACTAGTCATAAAGGATATGGGCGCTAGTGATAAGAGGAAGGAGAGCCAACCTTATTCTAGCTCCAGGAAGAAGCAGAAGACTTTTGCTTCGCATAGATCTCAGGGACAGGGCCGTGGCCACCAGGGCCAAGGCCAAGGTCAATCATTCAAGGGTGGGAGAAATTTTGTTAAAGGGGGAAGAATGTAAAACCCTATAAAATTTAAAATTTTCTGAAAAATGGCAAGAATAATAAAATTGTTGGAATGGCTCAGGGAAGCCTAGAAAATTCTCTCGATCTCAGATGATGAAACGGACTACACCATTGGATTCGTCTCGCGATATCTAGCTACCTAAAAAAAATTTGTCGAATTCCAAGACTATCGGATTATTTCGATTTTCTGGACGTCGGGTGTCCGGTGGACCCCAAAAACTAGATTTTTGAGGAAAAAAAAAATCTCGAAAGTGAAAAATGAATTAATTAAGTTCATTTAAAGTAAATTGAACTTGAACCGAATGAAAATAAATTGTTTCAGGGTAGGAACGGATCCAGACAAGGATCAAGTGACACGTGGCGCATTAAGAGCCACTCATCAACTTAAGTGAGGGGCAAAAAGGGAAAAGGAGGGAGAAAAATTTTCATTTTCCCCCTCCAGCAGTGCATGAGAAGAGGGATAGAGGAGAGAGAGGCTCTTCATTCTCTCTACGATCTACGGAGATCGGGTAGTCGGTTTTCGTCAGGCCAAGAACAAAAGTTCATCGCATCGATGAGGGCTACACATGGATACTGGAAACTCCAAGTTTCTCCAAGGTTTCATGCGGAAGGTTCGGGAAGTCGAAAGCTTCAGGTTCGGAAAGTGTTTGCGGAACTTCCTCATGACGTTGCTCACACTTCAAGAGGTATGGAACCTTCCTACTCGGGTTTATTGTAACACCCCGTCCCGAGAGAGTGTACAGTACATGATACTATAGGGGTGTATAAGAGTACCAAGTGTCACATTGTAGTATTTTGAAGACGAAATTATAAAATGATAAATTATGGAACCCGGGTTTGTGTATGAGAATAAGGGTACAATTGTCATTTAGCAAAAAGGATATGGAAATCATAATCAAAGTAGAGATGGGCCAGAATAGAAATAAAATAAGTTAAATTGCAAAATTAAAAGGATGAAGGACTATATTGCAATTAAGGTAAAGTTGATATTATAAAAGAGGAAGACAAAAACCAAAATTTCATTTTGGTCTCAAATTTGCCCTAGCAAACCCGTAGGAGAAGAAGAGAGCAAGGAGAGAAGAAGAGGAAAAAGAAGGAGAAGGAGAAGGAGAAGAAGTCCAAAAATCAGGTATGTTGTTGTCTTAGAATCAAGTGTATTTGGATTCTTAAGGTTTGTTATCGAGAATAGTTGGTCCTTTGGTCTAGGTTTTGTGCAAAGATCACATAAACCTTTGAATTTTTGGGGTTATGAGAGTAAAACCCCAATTGGTGGAAAATAACAATGGAATCATCCAATTATATGGTTTTTATAAAGAAGTGGTGGACCTTAGGTTGAGTTCTTGGATTTTCACCTAGGGTTTTCGTAGTATGAGTTCCAAACCACCAATTCAAGAGTTGTGAAGTTTTTTGAGATGAATTCCATGATAATTCTTGAGGTGTTATGAATTATAGAAGTTGTATGAAGTGAATTGGTAGCAAAAGTGGCAAAAATAACAAATTTGGGCAAACTTTCGGTGTCTGGAATCGTGTACGGTGTACGGTCTGGTCACGAGCCAACATGTACGGTGCATGTCCAGCATGCACCGGTACACGCTAACGGAATGCAACATGTGCCGATTATGTCGGGGTGTCTCGTACATGTATTCTTAATGCCAGTGCTATGTTTTGTGTAATTAAACTGGTCATTGCAGATGGATTTAGGAACCTTATTAAATGATTAAGATAGGTTCGAATAAGGTTAGAACTCGACGAAAACGTAGCGTACCTTGCCGCCTCGGTGATATTCGTTGAGTGTGACTAAGTCTAGAAAGTAAGTTAAGTTATGCAATTATGTAGGCAATTAATACTTGTTGTATTCGGTTGAGTGTGTAGATTAAAAAGCAAAGGCGGGATAAGTGTGGGACTGTGCTCAAGTTTAGCAAGCAAAGAGGTGAGTGTTCTAAACTCATTTTCCAAATACTAGTGCATTATTATTATTATAAACTGTTTTACACTAGTATTTCATGGTCTTTATTGCAAACCATTTTCAAGAAGCAAGCAATGAATTAGAAAGCAAGCAAATGGTTTTGAGTTAAACCATTTTTCAAGCAAGCAAGAAAATAAGCAAATGGTTTTGAATTATTAAACCATATTTTAAGCAAGCAAGTAAGTAAATGGTTTTTGAATAATTAAACCATTTTTCAAGCAAGCAAGCAAATGGTTTTAAATTGTAAAACCATTTTTCAAAAAGCAAGCAAACAAAATGACGAATATTTGCGGCAGATTCTTCCACTAGTTCTAAGCAAGCAAACCGGTCGGAAGGTATTTCGTACGTGCGGTGGAGTTGGGATCCTCATACATGCATTGTAGTTTTGCACAGTCGGCAAGCTTAGGTCATACATCATGAATTTAAAGGCGGGTAGCGCGCCAGGAGTATATAAGGTTATGAGCTCTAACTAAATTATGGTAGTGGCGACACGAGGTGAGATTCCACGTATTCAGGAGAAAAGGTGATGCGGACAAAGGTCAGCCACGCCGCGGTCAATGCACGGGCTCCAGTGTTCAGCTGAGGGTACAACAAGCAAAAATAGGCCTCCAATGGTTGATGTTTTATAAGCATGATATACAGTTTTGAAAAATCAACCATTGGTTCCATGATCGCCAGGGCTTCCATAGAGCTTTCGCGAAACGGTTGAGCCCGGCTCGGTTTAGATTTCAAAACGATCGGTTGAGCCAAGCTCCCGTGGGATTTTAAAGCAAACGGTTTAGCCCAGGCTCCCATTTTATTTTCAAAGCATGCGGTTGAGCCGAGCTCCCGTTTTTATGAAAAAGTTTTGAGAAATTTTAAAGCAAAAGGTTTGTGAAAGGTTTTAAGAAACTTTTCAAGCAAGATAAAGCAAGCAAGCAAGAGAAATTTTGAGAAGTTTTATAAACTTCCAGGCAAACAAGCAATAAGAGTTTTATAAGCTTTTAAAGAAAAGCAAAGCAAAGCAAGCAAGCAAGTTTTAAAAGTTTATTAAACTTTTAAAAGCAAGCAAGTACAAAAGCAAGCAAGTAAAGAAAAGTTTTAGAAACTTTTAAAGCAAGCAAGTAAAGCTTCTGGAAAATATTTGTAAAAGAGAGTTTTACATTTTTTGAGATGTTTTCCGGAAAAGCAAAACATTTTATAAAAGCATACACTCATTGAGCTCGTTTAGCTCATTATTTTCTATTTTAAAACTATTTTCCGGTCACAGTGCGTAAGAAAATTTGGAGCCTGATAGGATTTGTCCTGACGTGTACAAGTCACAAGTAATTAAGAATATTATGTAAGGAAAAGACTTGGAATATGTATATTGGAACATATGTATGTACATAGTCTTATTTGGTGAGAATGTGTTGGTATGCTAGTTGCCATATTTGGATATAGTGTAAATTGGATGTATACAGGATTTGGAATTGTCCTATATGCAGGTGATCATCTTTTGCCCAGTTTTCCCCTCTGCTAAAGATTTTACCAAATCCTAAGTTATAAATAAAGAAAAATTTTTATACGAGGTTTAAGCAAGCCGGGCTTTGCTTCCGCGAGGGGAGTTCTAGTCGTTAAGAGTAGCAGTGAGGGATTTACGTAGTGTGCTACACCCACCCACATTTGGAAGGGTGGGGAGTGTGTCGGTATGAGTGTCGAGCATAAGTATTGTGACCGGTGCATGTTTAAGTTCAAGTCACATTACATACCCGATTGATTGAAGTATTAAGCGGTTGATATTTTTGGGTAATTCTGACGCATATGTCAAGAAGAGGGCGTAAGGGTCGCCCTAGGATAGTTATTCCGGCGGTTTAGGCGTCTGCCGGTGCACGAGAGGGATGAGCCGCGTGAAGTAGGTTCCACTACGCCTCACATGAATCGACCTCGGCCAATGGTCGAATTTGGACCATCTGGGCCACAGGAGGAGCTAAAGTGCGGGATTGTTTCACGGTGGGCGGGTGCGCGCAGTTACGAGATAAGTAGCCGCAGCGACCACGTCGGCGATCGCAGCCTCCACCGCCACCTAGAGAGGTTATGGAAGAGCCCAGGAATCTGAGAAACTTGGCGGCAAGCCATATGATGGCGTGGTGATCAGGAAAGCTGACACAGTTATGGCTAGACCCGAATTAAACAAAGTTTATGGAGTTATAGAACGCACGGATGAGCAAAGTCTTGTTTTCAGTTTTACGTGGAAGACTGGGGCTAAGATTAAGTGGGATGCTGTAGAGAGGAGGTATCCTGATGGCATATCATGGGACGATTTCAACGAGAGTTCAACGATGGGTTCTTTCCTCAGAGCCATAAGGATTCAAAAATTGAGGAGTTCTTCAAATTAGAACAGAAGAACATGTCAGTGTCAGAATATGAGAAGAAGTTCTCAGAATTAGTTAGATTGGTTCCTTATATTCAAGCGGATGAAGTTCTGAAGTGCAAAAGGTTTTTATCAAGACTACAGCACCGGATCAGAGTGCATTTATCGGTGGTCCCTCAGAATAGATTTGGGGACTTAGTTGAGGCCGCTTTGAGAGTTGAACAAAGTACTACAGCCATGTATCGAGTAGAGCGGGAAAGTAAAGTAGAGGAGTGCACCGAGGCACTTCCCAGCCAGGCTGCAGACAGTCTGATTAGAAGAAAAACAAAGAGGCCGAGAGGTTATAGGAGGCCGAGGTGAGTGCAGGAGCTATCTGCAGTCGAGGATCGGTGAGGCCCCGGTTGCTATGTGGCACCCCAGAAAGTATTCTCTTGTTTGTCACATGTGTCAGAAGCGACACCATGGGGAGTGTAGGAGATTCGGTACAGGGTGTTTTCATTGTGGCCAGGAAGGCCATTTTATTAGGGAGTGCCCTTAGATGATTGGTGCGGAGACATCAGTAGCTAGTCTAGCTACCCCAGTACCAGAGATGAGCACTTATAAGTCGTCGGGGAGAGGTGTCAGCGGAGGGGCCGGCCACGGTGCGGGTAGGAGGTGGCCGTGGCGGAGGAGAGGTAGTGCTTGGAGGGATACATACGAGGCCACACTTTCGAACCAAAGAGTATGATGTGACTCCGGCCAAGATCACGGATCACGGCTACAGATGTAGTCCGCTGGTATTATTATATCCTTGAGCATGATCGTATACATTAGTGGACCGGGAGCTACGCATTCATTTGCATTGAAGCCATTCTTAGATCGTTTGGATAGGAGACCCGTCCATTAGAGATTCGTATGGGGATTTCCTTCCGGTTGGAGATCCGTTACTCCCCGAGATAGTGTAGTCGGAGATAGTAGAGTTACGATTGGGACGGGGTTCAGCGGATCTTGTAGCTTTAGATATGAGGACTGTTGTGGTTCTCTGGTATGGATTAATTTTGTCTAGCCATAAAAGCCACATTAGTTGTTATAAAAGGAAGTAAAAATTTGAATAGGCCCGGGGAAGTGGAGGTAAAGTTCGAATGGATTACGTAGAGTTATCTTCTGTATGATCTCGGCCCGTGTGACCGCAGAATGTTGCGTAAAGGATGTTAGGGTTATCTAGCTTATGTGGTGGAGACGGGGAAGGAGGGGACTATATTGGATTAGGTTCTAGTTGTTAGAGAGTTCCCAGATGTATTTCCAGATGATATTGCAGGATTACCTCCATAAAGAGAGGTGGAGTTCACCATTGATTTGATCCCAGGGACTGAGCCCATTTCCATTCCTCCTTATAGGATGGCTCATAACGAGGATTAAGGGCTTAAGGCTGATTGGAAGAATTGTTGGTAAAGTTCATTAGACCCGACATATCCCGTAAGGGAGCTCGGGTTCTCTTTGTGAAAGAAAGATGGGGTTCGCGATTTGTGCATGGTCTGACCCGATTGAGGCAGGTTACCATCATGTCCAGTATCCACTCCCTAGAATTGATGATTTATTTAATCAACTCCAAGGATCTCGAGTATACTCTAAGATAGACTTGAGGTCGGGGTATCATCAGTTGAGGGTGCAGGAGAGTGATGTACCTAAAACTGCATTCAGGACACGCTACGGGCATTATAAGTTTTTGGTGATGCCATTTGGTTTGACTAATGCTCGTGACGTTTATGGATTTGATAGACGAGTATTCCGGTAGTATTTGGATAGGTTCATCATAGTTTTATTAATGATATATTAGTGTATTCGAGGTGGATTGGTATTTAGAACACACGAGGATTGTATTGCGGACCACAAGGGAAGGAAAGACAGGTTATATGCCAAGTTAAGCAAGTGTCGGTTTTGGCTCGGCAAGTTGAAAATTCTTGGGTCAAGTGTGATTTCGGCGGAGGGAGTGAGTGTGGATCCCAGGAAAATAGAGCGTGAGTAGGTGGAAACCACCAAAGAGCGTGTCGGAGGTCGGGGCTTCCTTGGTTTAGCGGGGTATTACGGGAAGTTTGTTGAGGGTTCTCGGGATAAGCAGCCCAGCGGCCTAGGTAGCGAAAGATGTTAAAATATGGTGGGTGGATGCTTGTCAACAGAGTTTCGAGGAGTTGAAAGATAGATTAACTTCAGCTCCAGTTCTAACCTTACCCAATTGAAGAGATGGATTTGTAGTTTATAATCTTTGCTTAGGACAGGCCTTGGTTGTGTTTTGATGCGAGAATGATAGGGTGATTGCATATGCCTCCTAGGCTGACTAAAGCGTAGGAGAATTACCACACTACACGACTTAGACTAGCGGCGGTCATGTTTGCACTAAAAATATGGAGACATTATTTATATGGTGTTCCTTGTAGGATCTTTCACGGACCATAAAAGTCTTCAATATATTTTCACCCAAAAGGATTAAACACGAGGCAAAGAAGATGGCTTGGAGTTGATTAAGGACTACGACATCTTGCTCCAGTACCATCGAGGAAAAGCTAATGTAAGTAGCGGTGCTGAGTAGGCGACGAGAGAGTTCTTTGTCTCACATGAGATCGAGGTTACCTTCCACTATTGGTTGATCGAGGCTTTAGGGGTGATATTGGAGATTTGAGGATTCGGGGCCTTATTGGCCCACGTTTCATGTTAGGCGAAGCCCAGTGGATCGGATTACAGCGGGGCGGTCGCGGGATCCACAAATGATTAAGCAAGGAAGAGATAGAAAAGGAAAGAAGCGAGGTTTCGGATTAGAGATGATGGCATGATAGTAGAAGGCCAAAGTGTGTGTGCTACAGAGTATGCGGCGAAGAGAGAAGTGGAAGAAGCACATTCATGCAGCGTATCTTGTCGTCAGGCGATCTTAAGATATACAGGAACTGAAAGAACATTGCGGTGGGATGAAGAAAGAGATCGCGAGTTTCGGTTTCCGGGTGCCTAACTTTTGTCGGTGAAGGTGGGGCATCGAGAGACCGTGGGAATATACAATTACTCCCTATTCCAGTATGGAAATGGGAAAAGATTACTATGGATTTTGTGACAGGTCTTCCACGGACTCAGAGGTAACATGATCCGATATGGGTGATAGTTGATCGTTTAACGAAGTCTGCTCATTTTCTACCAGTTAATGTTGAGGATTCATTAGAAAAGTTGGCCCAATTGTATGTGGATGAGATAGTGAGACTTCATGGGGTTCTAGTTTCGATAGTTTCGGATCGAGACCCCAGGTTCACATCCAGGTTTTGGCCTAGTTTGCAAACAGCGTTAGGTACTCGCCTACATTTTAGCACAACATTTCATCCTCAGACGGATGGCCAGTCAGAGAGGACTATTCAGACGTTAGAGGATATCTTTGAGGAAACTTAATGTGATGGAATTCAAAGGAAGTTGGGATACTCACTTGGCTCAATGGGTTTACTCTGATAGACTATCAAGCCGGGTATAGATATGGCTCCATTTGAATAGTATGGTAGGAAATGTAGAACTCCGAGTGTGCTGGGATGAGGTTAATTGAGAAGACTAATAGGCCCCCGAACTAGTACGAGATCACTTCGAGGAGAAAGTGAAGTTGTTCGTGATAACTTGAAGATAGCAAGAGATAGACAGAAAAGTTATGTGGACAATCGTCGTAGAGACTTGCAATTCGAGATAGGTGACCAAGTCTTTTTAAAGATTTCACTTTGGAAAGGTGTGTTGAGATTTGGGAAACAAGGCAAGCTTAGTCCGAGGTATATTAGACCCTATGAGATTATGAGCAAAGTGGGACCAGTAGCTTACAAGTTTAAGTTTACCCCGAGTTGTAAAGTTGCGATACATTTCCATGTGTCGATGTTAAGGAAATATATCCCAGATCCTTCACATGCATTGAGAGAGCAGCCAGTGCAGCTAAAGGAGAATTTGACTTATGAGGAAACATCGGTGCAGATTGTAGATCGCAAGGAACAGGTGTTGAGAAGAAAATTGATTCCATTAGTTAAAGTCTTATGGAAGAATCATGAGAGGAGCGGCTACTTAGGAGCGGAGGCCCCGGATCTTGTCGGTACCCTCAATTATTTTCCGAATGAGGTATTTCCCTTTCTTTTCTTTTAGAGTTTAGTTTATTCATTTTGAGGACGAAATGTTCCTAAGGAGGGAGGATTTTGTAACACCCCGTCCCGAGAGAGTGTATAGTACATGATACTGTAGAGGTGTATAAGAGTACTTTGAAGACGAAATTATAAAATGATAAATTATGGAACCCGGGTTTGTGTATGAGAATAAGGGTACAATTGTCATTTAGCAAAAAGGATATGGAAATCATAATCAAAGTAGAGATGGGCCAGAATAGAAATAAAATAAGTTAAATTGCAAAATTAAAAGGATGAAGGACTATATTGCAATTAAGGTAAAGTTGATATTATAAAAGAGGAAGACAAAAACCAAAATTTCATTTTGGTCTCAAATTTGCCCTAGCAAACCCGTAGGAGAAGAAGAGAGCAAGGAGAGAAGAAGAGGAAGAAGAAGGAGAAGGAGAAGTCCAAAATCAGGTATGTTGTTGTCTTAGAATCAAGTGTATTTGGATTCTTAAGGTTTGTTATCGAGAATAGTTGGTCCTTTGGTCTAGGTTTTGTGCAAAGATCACATAAACCTTTGAATTGTTGGGGTTATGAGAGTAAAACCCCAATTTGTGGAAAATAACCATGGAATCATCCAATTATATGGTTTTTATAAAGAATTGGTGGACCTTAGGTTGAGTTCTTGGATTTTCACCTAGGGTTTTATGGTATGAGTTCCAAACCACCAATTCAAGAGTTGTGAGGTTGTTTGAGATGAATTCCATGATAATTCTTGAGGTGTTATGAATCATAGAAGCTGTATGAAGTGAATTGGTAGCAAAAGTGGCAAAAATAACAAATTTGGGCAAAATTTCGAGGTGTGCGCGTGGGTCACGAGAGGCCAACATGTCTGCCGTACATGCCAGTGGGGGACGTACAACATGTCTTAGGTACATGTCCGGGTGTACGGTACATGTGTGCCCAAAATGCCCAGAATGCTATGTTTTTGTGTAATTAAGCCCGAATTCGTACACCGATAGTTTAGGAACCTTATTAAATGACTAAGATAGGTTCGAATAAGGTTAGAACTCGACGAAAATGTAGCGTACCTCGTCGCCTCGGCGATATTCGTTGAGTGTGACTAAGTCTAGAAAGTAAGTTTAGTTATGCGATTATGTAGGCAATTAATACTTGCCGTATTCGGTTGAGTGTGTAGGTTAAAAAGCAAAGGCGGGATAAGTGTGGGATTGTGCTCAAGTTTAGCAAGCAAAGAGGTGAGTGTTCTAAACTCATTTTCCAAATACTAGTGTATTATTATTATTATAAACTGTTTTACACTGGTATTTCATGGTCTTGATTACAAACCATTTTGAAACAAGCAATGAATTAGAAAAGCAAGCAAATGGTTTGGGACTACAGAAACCATTTTTTCAAACAAGCAAGCAAATAAGCAAATGGTTTTGAATTATTAAACAATATTTTAATTAAGCAAGTAAGTAAATGGTTTTGAATAATTAAACCATTTTCAAACAAACAAGCAAGCAAGCAAATGGTTTTAAATTGTAAAGCCATTTTTTCAAAAACAAGCGAGCAAAGCGACAAAAGAATATTTGCGAAACGGGCCTTCCTAGTTCTAAGCAAGCGGGCCGGTCGGAGGTATTTCGTGCGTGCGGTGGAGTTAGGATCTCATACATGCATTGTGGTTTTGCACGGTCGGCAGAGCTTAGGTCATACATCATGCATTTTAAAGAGAAGACCGTGGCATGTACAGGAGTATATAAGGTTATGAGCTCTAACTAAATTATGGTGATGGCGACACGAGGTCAATTCCACCATATTCACCCGAAAAAGGTGTTGCGGACAAAGGTCCTTCCACCGCACGGTCGATGCAAAGGCTCCCGTGTTTACTAGGGTACAGCAAGCAAAAATAGGCCTCTAGTGGTTGATGTTTTATAAGCATGATATACAGTTTTGAAAAATCAACCATTGGTTCATGGTCACCCAGGCTTCAGTAGATCTTTAAAGCAAGCGGTTGGTAGAGGCTCCGGGTTAGATTTCAAAAGCGATCGGTTGAGCCAAGCTCCGTGGGATTTTAAAGCAAAGGTTGAGCCCGAGGCTCCCATTTTTCAAAGCATGCGGTGAGCCGAGCTCCGTTTTATGAAAAAGTTTTGAAATTTTAAAGCAAAAGGTTTGTGAAGGTTTTAGAAACTTTTCAAGCAAGATAAAACAAGCAAGCAAGAAATTTTAAGAAGTTTATAAACTTCTAAGCAAGCAAGCAATAAAGGTTTTATAAGCTTTTTAAAAGAAAAGCAAAGCAAAGCGAGCAAGCAAGTTTTAAAGTTTATTAAACTTTTAAAGAAATCTGTAATGATGAAAAGTTTTGAAACTTTTAAAAGCAAAGCAAAGTAAAACACGGGAAAATATTTGTAAAAAGAGAGTTTTACATTTTGAGATGTTTTTAGGAAAAGCAAAACATTTTATAAAAACATACACTCAGGCTTGTTTAGCTCATTATTTTCTATTTTAAAAACTATTTTCAGTGCAGTGAGATCTTCATGAGCCTGATAAGTTTGTCTGACATTGTCTGAATTAAGTAATTAAGAATATTATGTAAGGAAAAGACTTGGAATATGTATATTGGAACATATGTATGTACATAGTATAATTTGGTGAGAATGTGTTGGTATCTTTAGTTTATATGTTGGATATGATGTAAATTGGATGTATCTGAGTTTGGAATTGTCCTATATACGGTAGTCATCTTTCTTGAAGTTTTTCCGTTGCTAAGATTTTACCAAATCCTAAGTTATAAATAAAAGAAATAGACATATGAGGTTTAAGCAAGCAATGCGGCTTAGGCTTCACGGGGAGTTTCTAGTCGTTAGAATTGCTTGGTACAGGGGTTTGTGGAGTGGAGCTGTACCTGGCTTCTTTGGGAAGGGGTGGGGGTGTGTCATTTATTTTCAATCTAGGAGTTGTTTTGGTCTTGGATTTGAGCCCTAGGAATTTGTTTGGATAATTCTTTCGAGGCACCAAGAAGAAAGAAAAAAAAAACAAACTAATTTTTTTCTGGTTATTGATTGTATGTGAGAGTATATACTAAACCACCCTATTTAACACCTATACATGAGCCTTACAATTCTCCTGCATCTATGTCAAGTTGAATAGAGTTGTTTGATAATGAATAAAACTGATTTTATGTTCTTGAATTAATAATGGGGTTTAGTCTATGACACTGCAAGTGCACAGGTCATTCAAGTAGTAAAAATTTGGTGTAAGTCCAGATATCATTCCCACAGAGATTGACTTGAATTCTCAAATCAACTACCCCAACTACTCAAGATCCATACTATTTGGGCCTCAATGATAAAATTTATCCACAAGAAATTAAAGGATAAATGTCCTAAAGAGGACATCTACACCCTAGGATATTAAAAATAAGCTCATTAAATCATATTAACTATAATGAGTTGGATTGAATCAATTCTCTGTAAAAATGTACACTAACAAGAAAATACTATGAAACAGTCAATTTCTGCATTGTATCCAATTTAAAACTCTATCCTAAATTTAGGTAGGGATTTGTCAAAGATGCCTATTATTGTAGTTTGGATTTCTCCTTTTGTTTCACAAATTAGAAGACCCTGTTTCTCAGGCGAAATTCTGACCCGACTACTTGTATTTTGCACACTCTCCACGAATCGGGTATTTTTATTTCTCAATGCTTCATACTCATTTCTTGAGGCGTAGTTTCTTACTTCCCGATCGAAATTATCCTTGAGATCTCCACGAGCGATTGATGACTGACCTTAAAATCTAATGAATATTTCTCTTCCCTTGATTAGATCACGGTAACAGGGGTCGAGAGTTTTCCAGCTGATTAAGGTGAAATCTATGATTATTTAAATTGATAAATGTTCCCCCCTTCAACGCAAATTATGGAGTGGCGGGTATTTATCTAGTGAACTCTCAAAGCTCAATAGTTCTTCAATAATGGTCCAACATACCACAAATTAGAATGTTCCACAACTCGGGGAATCGCCATCTCTGTGTCCTTTCAAGGCCCTCCTAGAAATCGGAGCGGGGATACAATCAGCAGATGAATTATTAGAAACTACTATTGGGAATAATTACATGAAAAACACATCAATCAAATAAATCCTCCCCAAATTCTAGGTACTTCCTTCTAATTTATGCAAGAAAGACTGTAACTAACAATAAATTCAAACTAGTGGAAACTATGCTTCTGAAAACTACATTACAATCGACAATGGAGCACTAATAAATTACACCCACTGCAGTTGCAATAAACTGAGAAGAATTGATTTCCAGAAATAGTCTTAGATATCATTCAAACTCAGGTAGTAAATTGAAATATTACTTCCAACTTTGACATTCTAAAAGATCGTTGGTTTAGATCCAAAGAAATGAAAGAAAAGAAAAAAATCTATTCTAAAATATACACTTCCCATTCTGGGTTCCCAAAAAGAAAAGCTAAACTTTACTAAAACTGTGTATGCCTATTTATAACTTTTAGAAATTGGGCATGATTCCAAGGCTCCAGGTGGATTTCCCTAAAATCAATGGCCTAGCTCACTGTTTTAGGTCACGACTTCAAAGGCTTGTCGCGACATACAATTCTAGTCTGGTTTGTCCAGTATGTGGTGACCTCAAGAAACTGGTTGCAACCTTCTTTCACTTTTTCTTACAATTGCTGAACAATAACCTGATGTTCTCGATCGTGACCTGGTTTCTTCAGTTGCAAGTTAATTAGTGGTCGCGACATAAATTCTTTGTCGTGACTATGTTAGTTGTCAGTAGTGAGAATTCTGGTTGCGACCTCATTTTTCTTATTTCAAGGAATTGGTGTCGTGACCTCAATTGATGTCGTAACCTCAATCTCTTTGCCTTTACTGCATTTCTGTGTTGCCACCTCAATTCGATGTCACGACCTCTCTTTTGTTGCAACGTCATTCAGTTGTCTTGAGCCTTCAAGTAGGTCATGACTCAAAAATGCTGGTCTGCTTGTTTTCTTATCGTGACGTGGAATTTAGGTCACGACCAAGTATTTTCTTTAATCACTGCAATTCTTGTCGCGACCTTAAAAGTATATCGCGGCCATCCCTTCTTCCTATCCAGTCGCTTGACCTCATTTCACCGATCCTCAATGGATTCCTTGATTTTTATTTAATTCGCGACTTAAAGTATTACGCTCTGTTTTGGAATATATGTAGTGACCTCGATTTGATGTCGCGACATCAATTCTTGTTGCCAGTTATGTTGATCTTTGTTGCGACCATGTTTTTCTGGCCCTTTAATAAATTCTATGTCACAACTTCAGTTCCATGTCTCGACCTGGCTATATTGTTTTCTATTGTATTCTATGTCGTGACCTCAAAAGCATGTCACGACCTCATTTCTATTGTTAGCCAATAATCCTTGGTCACAGCTCTCTTTCTCATGTTGCGACTTAAAATTATTTATCTTTTCATTATCTTGTCGCAACATGAGATTTAGGTTGCGACCTAATCATTTCTTTCCTTGATGAAATCTATGTCACGACCTTAAAAGCATGTCGCGACATCAATTCTGCCCATCCTGTTGCAACCTCACTTCTTAGTCACAACATTTTTAACTGTACAGCTCATTTTTATTGTCGCGATATGAATTCCAGGTCGCGACCTAGATTGGGGTCCTCAGCTTAGATTTTTGTCGCAACATAAATTTTCCTAGTAGAGACATTGCAAGTCCATTTAGCATTACTTTCTGGTCGCGACATTATTTCTTTGTTGAGACCAACAATATCTTCTTTTTGTGTATGACACGAAAGCGATTGTCGCGACGTGTCATGAGTTCCTCGGTCTTAGTCTCGATGAAAGTTCTCTTACGATCGTAACAGCTTTGTTTGGCTTGCCATCACTTCTAGTTGACTTGAATCCTGCAATCGTGACTTCCCAGGCGATGTGTTACTCGATTACTTATCCGGGACGCCAAATTCTATTGTGACCATACTTGTTCTCCTTCAGTGTCGCGACCTCATAATGGTGTCGTGACATGAAATCCTTCCTTCAATCCCTTCTTTCTGTCTCAGCAACTTCTTATTTGGCGTGACAACTTTTCATTCAGCATAGTATGACTTCTGGTCGCGACTTCGATTCTCTGTCGCGACCTGCTTCTTAACTGAACTTTCACTTCTAATGCTTCTTTGGAATTTTCATTTATGCCAATAATTTCTGCAAAATAGAAATTTGGTAAATAGTACATATTTCTGCATAAAAACAAGCAATTACATTGTAGGAACAATCAGAAAAATGGACTAAAAATTCAATGAGTTTTTGACTCATCAGTTATATTCTGATTCTGCGTAGGCCACTATTCATGTAAGAACCTCAACTTTGAAGCGACCATAACTTTCGTCGAACTCCGATTCCACGTGTTGACTCTATGGAAAGCTGCTGAGTCTAGAATCCATCCATATATAGCTTAATGCAATTTGACCTCATATTATGTCCAAAAATAACGAAATGCAGTAGCCTCTGCTGCTATAGGTGCTACAATGTTACTGATTTTCTTCATGGCTTGCAACTTGCATAACTCCTTCGTTAGGACTCCAAATTTGGTGTTCTTGGACTCTTTGGAAAGATCCTTGAGTCTAGAATCTGGCCATATGCCTGTGAGTGGCATTTGGTGCCCATATATTTTTCTAAAATTTGATTGTAGCACCAAGTGAGCAAATTGCTTGGTTGAGATGATATGCGCGATCTAATACATTGAAATTGGTGTATGTTTTTTGGTAATTATATGCATTTTGTTATAATTATCCATGAGGCTTAGGGAAGTTCATGAGTTTGTGTATGATTGAGGCCATTGCATGGCTTGGTTGTAGGCTATTTGTGGACATGGTGTCACAATTAGACCTAGAGGATAAAGTAAGTCATTACGTGATTGGTGATGACTTGTAGCTTTCAATGTATGTGTGTGATGAGTGCTTAAAACACTCAGATTATACTCGCGTCAGTCCTGCATTTTCATGTTGATTTGGCATTATTTATATAATTTTAGTGTTAGATTCCTTATTTAGTTTTTGTTTTGGAATGCGGGGCGCGTGAGGCGAAAGAACAGCAAAGCCATTTTGGAGAAATGAGGGCATCTGAGGAAGTCAACGCCCACGTCGCGCGTCTCACGTCGCGAGCGTCCATAAATCCTGACGTGAGGGTCAACAAATGCAGAAGTCAACCAATCACCACGTCGCGACGTCATCTCAAAAATCTGCATCTCATCATTAAATACGAGGGGGCTCGGGATTTTGAGGATGAAGAGCGTGCGACGGAGGGACGGAATTGGAGGAGACACATGACCACAGGACTTAAGGATCCTCCTTGGACTTTTGTATTAGTCTTTTGTATTGTTTTGATTATTTTTTGGATCACATGGGGATGTTCTTCACATTACATATTCTATTTCTTTCCTTCATGATGTTTTCTAAACTTATTTCTAGGAGTTACATCAAACCACATCACCAGACAAATGGATTAGAATTTAACCTCGCATATTGTCAAATTATTTGTTAATTTATCACATCTATCTATACACATGTTAATTATATGATAATATCAGTAGTATTAACATACTTGCTGAAGATCCGAGATTCGAGATGAGGGTATTCGGGGATCTGGGTAGAGTAGCCTTTAAGCTGATTCGGGTAATAGAGATATTAAGGCACGAAGGTGGTTTTGGGGTTGAACATTAAGCATTTGAATGCCGGTCGAGATGAGATATACCGATTCTATTCACGAAATAGGCGAATCTACCGCAAAGGAGAGGATATCTAGTAAACAAGATCACCTCGCCATTGATATATTTATAAACAATTTGAATAACAACATCTTTAGGAGAATAATCCATCGAATGTGACGGGGGAGTGCCCTAGGCTCCCACGTTATCAATTCACCAAAACCAATAGTTTGAATTCTGATTAGTATTTAAATTCCATCTTAGAATCATTTATTCGGATATTGTATGCGAGAAAAGGAATTTCTGTAGTCAATTCATCTTTCCTGTGGATCGATACTCGTACACTAGTACACTATATTACTTGAGCGACCGCGTACTTGCGCGTATGGCGTATATTTTACACAACACGTTTCGAGCTATCAAGTTTTGGCGCGTTCTTGAAAGACTTAAATTGATATAGAGTAGTAAGCACATAGATGAGTATTACGGGAAATTTTGCTTTACCTTTGTTTATTATTATTTTTTTATTTTATTTTATTTTATTTTTTTTGACAAGTGCTGGTAATTGGGTTTTGTTAGTTTGTGTGTTATTGCAGTACAGGTTTTAGTGAGTACATGCGACGACCATCCGGAATTAATCAACACTTGTGTGATCGGAGCGGAAAGACTTACGCATGGAGTTGCAGGAGCCGGAGAGCGAGCAATTAGAACTCGATAGTCATGGAAAATGCCCGAAACAGATTTTGGCGTGGAGTCGTGGACCGCAGAGAAGCCGAACTAAATCAAGGCGCGGGCCATTCATACGGCCAGGAGCGATCCGTACATGCTATTAGATGAGTTCGTTTCTACCTCAACCGATTGTTAGGCGGCAATCGAGGCGCCAATTCAAGCAGCAATTTTGGATTGAAGTGGATCCACGATTACAAATGCCCAGAGCATATTGTTCCATGGACTACCCATGAGAACCCGAACATGCATTTATTAACTTCCTCAGTTTGCGATACCATCAAATACAACGGGTTTGGAAGAAGCCCTAAGATTGCGGTTATTCCACTTTCACTCGGGGATAGAGCCAAGCATTGGCTAATGATCAGCCACCGAGACTCCATTACTCATCAAACAGTGTCACAAAAACCCTGATTAATTCTGTAATCATGAAATGCCTGCGGTGCAAGAGTATACGTTTGGACAACTTGAAGGGGAGAACCTGGCGGAAGCATGGGACAGGTTCCATGAATTATTGCGGAAGTGTCCTCACCACCGACTAACCAGATGGATGCAAGTCCACACCTTCTACAATGGTCTGAGAAATACAACCCGAACAATGATAGATGCCTCAGCTGGAGGATCATTGATGAAAACACGAACCCGAGGCGTATGAGATATTGGAAGATGCTGCAACCAACACTAATCAGTGGCCTAGAGAGAAGGCTACACCGGTGAACACGGAGTGGGTAGCCGCAGACAATGAAGTCCTCAATAATCACAGTAAAATCGTGGCCGCATTCTTCATGATTGAATAAAGCCGAGGAACGGCTAATGCCATCTGAGACTGACCCACTGGGAAGCTGTGTGAATTTTGTGGGGGTCAGCATAGTAGTGCAGATTGTCAGTCGGGAAACCCTATCGTAGAACAAGCTCAGTACGTATCGAGGTTTAATCAGAATCAATCCACGTAATGGGGCCGTATAAAATTAATAGCTACGAGAATCGAGAATCGAGGGACGAGGATGGCGTAACAATCAAAACCAGGAATAATCAAAACAACCAAAGTATGGATGGAGGAACAATCGAGGAACAATACGCAATCGAGGCAGGAGCTAATGAACCACCTCACGAAGAAGAATTTGGATTTAGAGCAAGCTCTAGCACGGATGTTAACTTCTCATTCCGCGTTTATGAATGAGACAGCGAACATGCGGCTTGTGAACAACCAGTTAAACAATCGCGCCTGACTAAGGAGTTTGGGAGGCACAAATGGGCCAAATGGCGAACCTACTGAAAGGCAACGGGTTCTTTCTTAGAGCAATTCGAGTAAACCCGAAGAGAGAGGTAGGCACGCGTTAAACGATCCTGGCAGAAGTGGGAGAGATTTGGAATCCTGAAGTCTGACCCCGCTCGTAGGCCGGTTAGAGACCAGGAGGAGATCACACGGCCGGGACGGAAAGATGATCTTAGTCAAAGAGCAGTCAGGAGAAAGCGGTCGGCGAGACCTCTGAGTAGACGAGGTCGACATACGGTCCTTACCCACAACGTCTCAAAACATAAATTTGGATAAGCGATTCAGAAGTTTATGGATGTTTTCAAAACATATAAACATCCCATTTCTTGTGCCTTAGAGCAAATGCAGTGTAAAGTTCATGAAGACATTTTGTCTCTCGGAGAAGAAGATTAGCAGACTTTGAGGCCCAGTAAAAACGTGAGGAATGCGTGCCATCCTTCGGAGCTGCGAAACTGAGACCCGAGCGGTTTCACTATCCGGGTGCACAATTGGAAATGCTATTTTTGAAAGAGCCTTTGTGTGATTTGGGTGCGGCATTAATCTTCATACCCCTATCCATCTTTAAGCATTTGGGATTAGGGAGAAGCCCGTCAGGCCTCTGATCACTCTTCGACTGCGACGGATCTTTGAAGCACCCAGAGAGGGATAATGAAGATGTCTTAGTAAAGAATTAAACCAGTTATCTTCCAGTGAGATTTCATAGTTTTAGACATGGAGGAGAGATAGAGAAATCCTCTGCAGGTGTCTTAGGAGAAGACCTTTTCTGGCTGCGAGCAATGATTGATGTGCGGCGGCGGAACTAAGTCTGAAGAGAAGTGAAATTCAATGTCTTTGAAGCGATCTGACACAAGTAGTGATACGTGCTTAATGGGTTGATATAGTAGGGCTATAGTGTCTAGCCAAAGTGGTCTCACTGACCCTTTGGAGACTAGCCTAGTGGCGAATGCATCTGAGAACCTGAGTGACGGGGCAGAAGAATATGTTAAGTGGATGGATTCTTTTTAGACTACAATAGAAGGAAATACTTGATCGCTAAGTGAAGGGCCTAAGCGGCCCGGTTCCATCGATTGAGCAACCACCCAAGATGGAACAAAAACCTCTCCTAACCATTTGAAGCCATGCACAGGGGTAGAATCTGTTGCCGATAATCTCATCATCCTGTTAAAATGGAGGAGGAGAAGTTATTGAGGGTTCATACGATCCGCAAACCAGCTTACTTTCGGATGGTCTCTATTTAGGCCTAAAGGGGATCAGCCCGCCTACTATGTGTATGCAAGTATTTTATTAGAAGATGGTCACAAGCCCTCGGTGGAGCCTTGAGGAGGTGAATCCGACAATGAAGGAGGTAGTTCGGAAGAGAGTTCTAAAATGGCTAGATCTTTAGGGTGATTTACCCCATTTCGAATAATGAGTAAATACTGTTCGAATTAGTACCAAAGAAAGGGGGGATAAATTTGTTATCCAAGGCGAAAACAATATCTTACTGCCATCTAGAACAGTGACCGGGTGGAGAATTTGTATTGACTAGAAAAGCCCGAACAAGGCAGCTTGGAAGAATCGCTCCTCTACCATTTCTAGATCGGATGCTCGATCGATTAGCGGGTATGAATATTGCTTTTGGATGGATACTCAGGTTACAACCAAATCTCGCCATAAGCGCTGAATCGAGGAGAAGACAACATTCACTTGCCCCTGCCGTGCGATTCGCTTCCGGCGGATGCCGCACTGGGCTTATGTAATGCTCGGGTACTTTCGAGAGATGCATGATGGCCATATTCTCCACGACATAATTTAGAAAAGACGATTGAGATTTTCATGGGCGATTTCTACAGTGATAGGAAATTCATTTGACGTAATTGTCTATGGGAATTTGAGAAGCGTACTCACCGATGTGAAGAGACCAATTTAGTACTCAATTGGGAGAAGTGCCATTTCATGGTACAAGAGGGTATTGTTCTTGGACATCGGATCTCTGCAAGAGGGATAGAGGTAGATAGGGCTAAGATTGAAGCAATTGAGAAGTTACCTCCTCCTTCTTCTGTGAAAGGGATCCGAAGTTTTCTAGGCCATGCTGGATTTTATAGGCGGTTTATCAAAGATTTCTCACAGTTGAAACCATTATCCAATTTGTTGGATTCGGGGAATCCCATTGGAATTTGACTCCCAATGCGTACATGCTTTTCCTTGTATTGAAGGAATAAGTTGATCGGCTCTATTGTTGTAGCTCAGTTGGCGGTCTTTTCCATTTGAGCTGATGTGTGATGCAAGCGACTATGCAATTGGGGAGTTTTAGGCGAGAAAGCGGGAGAAGATCTTTGGGTGATCTACTACTATGGCGGGGCGTTGAATGATGCTCGACCCCAGATTATGCCACTACCGAGAAAGAGCTGTTGGCCATCGTCTTTGCTTTCGACAAGTCGAGGCCATATTTAGTGCTTAGCAGTCGTGGTGCATGCGATCATTCGACCATTAGTACTTGATGACCAAGAAGATGCAAAACCCGATTGATTCGGTGGGGTCTCTGTTACAAAGTCGGCGTAGAAATAAAGGAACCAAAGGCGAAAATTTAGTAGCGAGACCATCTATCAGTAATTTGGAAGGAGCCGGAGATGATATTCCAGTGGTGATGAATTTCCGGATAAGAAACTCTTTGCTATTAAGGATAGAAGGAAATTCCTTGGTTCGCGGTGCAGCCAGCGAACTATTTGGTGGCAAAGGTGATTCCACGGGAATTTAACTATCGAGAAGAAAAAAGGTTTTTCGCACACATAAGCACTACTATTGGGAAGAGCCTGTCTCACCCAGACCTTTGTCTTGATCAGGTAATAAGGAGATGTGTGCCTAAAGATGAAATGCATAGTATTTTGAACCATTGTCACACTCTACCGTGTGGTGGACACTTCTTCCAGACGAAGAAACGGCCAAGGTTCTAATCGGGCTTTTATTGGCCCCTTCCTTATTTAAAAGATGCTGTTATTAGGTTACGTCTGTAATGGTATCCAGCGAATGGGGGAACATCTCACAGAAAGAACCCGAGCCACCTATGCATCCTATCTTGGAAGTGGAGTCTAATTTGATCTATGGGGATCGATTTCATGGAACCATTCCACTGCATCGTACAACAATTTGTACATCTTGTTGTGATGGACTATGTTTCAAAGTGGGTAGAAGCCGATTCACTACACGCACGAATGATGCGAGTTGTGGCCCCGATTTCTGGCGACAATATCTTCTCACGTTTTGGAACTCCTAGGCTTTGATCACGGGATAATGGTACACATTTCTGGCAGGGTGTAATTATTAAGGTTTGCGAAAGTATAGATGCGCCGCTTCGCACATCCCGCACATACCACCCCTGATCAAATGGGCCAGCGAGAGGTATCAACCGTGAAATTAAATACATTCTGAGAAGGCGATCAGCGGCTCCGGAAGGATTGGTCTAAAAAAAAGATGGCGATGCTGCGGGCATATCGCACCGCATTTAAAGACCCCTTTGGGTATGTCCCGGATTAGACTTGTGTATGGTAGAGCTTGTCATCTTCCAGTGGAATTGGAGCATCGAGCTTATTGGGCCCTTTCGACAACTAAACATGGGCCAGTGCATTGTTGGTGGCGACTACTTCAACTCGATGAGCTTGATGAGTTCGAAAGCGAAGCATACGAAGCGCGTATTTATAAAGAGAAGACCAAGGCGGCACTGTGAACACATCACTTTCGAAAAGAGTTCTGCAGTAGAAGACCAAACAAGTTCTTTTATTCGAATTCCGCCCTAAAAATGCTTTCCGAGAGTGAAGTCTCGATGGTCGGACCTTTTTCACGGTGACAAAGTCTTTTCCATGGAAGTGGAAGTTCTGCGAGAAGGCACATTCACGGTCGCGATCCAAGCGTTTGAAACCGTACTATGGGCGAAGTGTTGGCCGGACAAGCGAGTCATTCCTCGCTTGTGCGAAGCAGTATAATCAACAGTGCTCACGGGTTTACGTTCTTGCTCACATTTGAGATTCGGTCGTCCAGAGCTAACGACATTAAACATAAGCGCTTCTTGGGTGGCAACCCGAAATTGTTCTTAAATACGTAGTTTTAAGAGTTCTATCGTTATTTTCAGCGATTTTGGTTTCTAGTTGTGGTGGGTATCAATGTTTTTGTTTTATTGAGGTTTAGTGCGGGACCGGAGGCGTGGGTGCGAGGGTCGCTGCCGGCGTGTTGGTGAGCCCGGAATGGGATTCGCGCGTGGAAGTTCTCGAAAAAGTGGGCTGCATAATGTCGAAATCTCATGAGAGACCTTCACGTCACGTCACGACGTGGAGCTCCGCGTCGCGACGTCATTTCCGCCTTCTGCATCCCGCGTGCGGCGTGGGGGCTCTCCGCGTCGCGACGTGGGCTCTCACGTCATGACGTCATTTCTTAGCTGCGTCGCGTCGGCGTGGGTTCCTCCGCGTCGCTGACGTGGACACTCCGCGTGTGACGTCACTTATGCGTCGCGGCGTCATATTTATGGAGCTCTGCATCACGTCGCGACGTGGGATTCTCACGTCGCGACGTGGACTTCTCACGTCGCGACGTCATTTTTACACGTCGCGACGTCATTTGGTCACCTCCTCTGTCACGTCGCGACGTGAATCTCCACGTCGCGGCGTCGCGTTTTAACAAGCTCTCTGCGTCGGCGTTGCTCTACCACGTCGCGGCGTCGCACAATCAAGCTCTTTGTCACGTCATGGCCCATTAACCATGCGTCATGACGTGAGGCCCGGTCGGCTCAAAAGATCGGTCATTTTTGGCCTTTCACCGCACCACCTCCTCCACGAAACCCTAGCCTCCTCTGCCGCAGCCGGGTTCAGCGTAGGAGGTCTCCTCCTTGCTTTCGCGACCCTTTGTAAAGTCACCCGTGGCGGTTTGGACCACCAATGGCTTTTCACCAGCGTGTCCGATTCTAGCTTGGGTATATTAGTTAGGGTTTCTTTTAGTGTTTTTGTGTAGCCTAGATGTCTTTTAGGGGGTCATTTCGGGTTACCTAGCTTCATTAGGGTTTTTGAGTCCTCTTTTAGGTCTGCGAGTGCTGGTAGTGTTTAGTTAATTTCTTTTTGTAGTGCGTATTAGGTGTTTGTTATTTGGTCTAACTTAGGATGTCGGCAAGCGGCAAAGTTGCTGCCAGCGGTCGGGCGGCGAGGCCCGACTCCCACATTCGATGCCTCGCGTTTTATAGCGCGGATGCAGCTTGGTCGGTTTAGCATAATTTGCTGGCAGATCCTTTTGTCAGGAGAAGGGGTTCACCACCACAGACGAATTTCGCCGAAACTATAGGACGAGGTTGGGCGTGCTTTGTGCTAACCCTCGTATTTTGCCATGGCGTGATTGCAGGAATTCGCCAACCTCGCTCCCACGTCCTGAAAAGGTCGAGTGCGGGGTGTGATGTCGGCTTATTGGCTGGTCGATCAATAGCTACTATGGCCTCGAGCATATCCCACCGGGCCCCTTTGATCCCATTTCCCGCGAGCACCGTTCATGGGGTCATCAGTGTTGACAAAGGTCGGGGTGGTGGGCGGATCAATGCTGTGGTCAGCGGTAAATTCGAGCCAGACATTTGGCTGCATTCCCTGGAGTGTATTGGCATCACTTTATCACTTCGGCGTCTTATCTGAAGCTGACGAATGTGTGTGAGTGGCGCCGGCGCTCACTGCTCAACTTCGGCTATCTTCACGGGATGCCACCGTGGCGTTAGGCGAGTTATCGAGGATGCCACGCCTCCATAGCAGGATGCGAAAATAAACACAGGGCACCCTTTTCTGATCTTGACGTGCGAAATGACGGGTACTTATGGCGACAATAGGCTGACCTTCATCCTATCAAGGCCATATCGGTCCGGCGGGACACACACAGTGTCCACGCAACTCAGGGTCTATGACTCAGGACCACGAGCCCTCGAGACGAGGGCGAGCTTCAGTTATCGAATCGCTATGGATTCTTGGGTGACACCCAGGAGGACATTGGCCAGTCCTCGTCTTTACCTCCACCACCTCCACCCCAGCAGCCTCGGGCGCCCGTCCCTCCTAGTCCTTCCCAAATCGTGGGGATGATTGTCACTCCGACGTTTTGGCGCGTGCAGGATGAGACCGGGAGCCTGAGTCCTCGTACTGAGACATGGGCGCTGGCGTCTTGGACATGCGCACGGTGTGTCGGACCGGCATTCTGACGACGAGGCTATGCGAGGCCCGGCTCGCGCGAGATCCTGGCTTTCCACCGGCCACGCCACCGCCACGCATTGATCTACGGGAGTCCCTTACCTCTATATTTTGATTTTACCGGTGGGGACAACCCCAGATCTTTTGTTGGGGGGTATTTTAATTCGGATATTATGTTTTGCTTATCACTGCTTTATTTTCGTTGTTTTAGTTTTAGTAGTTTATAGTATTGTTAGTTGTTCGCATTTGGGGTGTGTTTTGTTTTTAGTATTGCATGCAGTTGTAGGTAGTGTTAATATTTGTTTGAGTTATTGTCGCTGATTTTGCTTATGTTTGTGAGTCAGTTGTTAGTTGTTTGTTGTTTTAGGATATTCATGCATAATGTAGTAATTGCATTCAGTTTTGCCATGTTGAAAATTGAGGATCAGATTTTAGATTGAGTTCACTATAGATTTGTTCAGATGCATACATTTGTTTGATGCTCGGTAATTAAATTGAATAGGTGAAAAAGGCTAGTAAAACCAATCCAGGAATTAATCGAAGCAATTCTCAAAACTCTATCACATTACACACTAGTAATGATGATATGCCTAAGTACCGAGCCCAACTACTAAAGTCGACCAACCTAGGGAGATTCGAACCATTTAGTGATGGGACACACAAACAAAGAGGATTGCCATCGAGCCCCAAGCAAAGAGAAAAATACAAAAACATGAGAAAAAGAAAAAGAAATAAAAATAGGCATATGCATAAGAATAAGGCGGGATCATCAATCGGAATCCGGGCACGATCTGAGGGCCTATCAAAGCCTAATACCACAGGCCAAGCGGCCGGGAGTCATTGACTTCAGCGCCGTTACATGGGACCGGAAGATGGATCATTCCGCATGACTGGGGCCATCGAGTTTGGTTGGTGTTAGGAATTGAAGTTTGAAGGAACAACAGTGCCCTTAACCAACGGTGGGGAGTCACCAATGGATCCCCGCTACAGGAACACTTGGCTAAAACTTCTTGGCACTAGGTCTTCTTCCATTTTGTTTTGGTACATAGGAAATTCTAGATATGTAGACATGAATAATTGGGTGCGTTCCTATCCTTGTCTAGTTCGATTCTTCCTAATGGAGTGGAGTTGAACTTAAGTTTGGGAGTATCGGAACTCGGGCATGATACAGGCCACCTACCATAGGTATAGGGTTTTGGGAGCGGCCATTGAACAGCATGGGAGTGGATGCACTAGTGAGTTTACATACCTGTCGAAGTCAAGAAAGTCAAATGCTTGTATGCCTTCATTGAACATCGAGCAAAAAAAGTGGGTATGTGAATCAGTCCAAATTGATCTCCTATTTTTCAGCATGGCATTCCTGTCTTAGTGTGAGTTGCATATTGTCGGGTGTGTGTCCTGTTTAGAGTCGGTTCTTGCTTGAGGGCAAGCAAGAAATTAAGTTTGGGGGTGTGATGAGTGCTTAAAACACTTTCGAGATTATACTCGCGTCGATCTGCATTTTCATGTGATTTGGCATTATTTATATAATTTTAGTGTTAGATTCCTTATTTAGTTTTGTTTTGGAATGCAGGCATGATGAAGTAGAAGAACAACTACGGAAGCCCGTTTGGAGAAATAGGGAGCATCACGAGGAAGTCAACGCCCGCGTCGCTGACGATCCGCGTCAGCGGCGTCGCAGATCCGCGGCGTCGCAAGTCGCGGCGTGGGGGTCGACAAATCACGAGAAGTCAACCAATCCCCGCCGTCACGCGGCGTCTGCGTCAGCGAGCGTCACTGCATCCTGCTGACGTCGGCTGAATGCGCATCGTCATTGCATCTGAGGGGGCTCGGGATTTTGGGGATCGAAGAGCGCGTGCGACCAGAGACGAATGGAGAACAAACACAGACTAAGGACTCCTTGGACTTTTGTATTGGTCTTTTATTATTGTTTGATTATTTTTTGGATCACATGAGGATGTTCTTCACATTACATATTCTATTTCTTTCCTTCATGATGTTCTAAACTTATTTCTAGGGTTACATCAAACCCTGTCACAGACAATGGATTAGAATTTAACCTCGCATGTTAATCAATTGTTGTTAATTTATCACATCTACTCTATACTGCATGTTAATTATGATAATATCTGGCCAATATTAGCATACTTACCTTTGAAAGATCCGGTCGAGATGAGGTATTGGGGATCTGGAGTAGAGTAGCCTTTGGCTAATTCGAATTAATAGGAGATATTAGAACTGAAGGTGGTTTAGGGTTGAACATTAAGCATTTGAATCGCAGGAGTCGAGATAGAGATATACTCGATTCTATTCACGAATAGGCGAATACCTCGAGAGAGGATATCTAGTAGGCTAGATCACCTCGCCATTGATATGTATAAACAATTTTGAATAACAACATCTTTAGGAGAATAATCCATCGAATGTGTGAGATTTAACCCTAGGCTCATTATCAATTCACCAAAACCAATAGGTTTAAATTACAGTTAGTATTTTAAATTCCATCTTAGAATCATTTATTCAGATATTGTAGCGAACATCGTAGTCAATTCATCTTTCCACATTGGATCGATGCTGTACACTGTACTATATTACTTGAGGCGGCCCAGCGTGCGCTGCGTATAAGTATATTTTACCTGACACGTTTTGACTTATCGGTGTGTTAAGTATGTTGGCGCCAGATTATGTGATTGAAATTGGATTTATGTGTCACGATGATATAAATGTCCAAATGATGCATGGGTTAATATGCATGAGTAGGCATATGCACGCTAACCCTCATTATATGTAACGTGTTATGAATAAATGATGGCACATTGCATTGCATTTCATAATACCGCGATTAGCATCGTATGACTTGGGTGTGGCAGTGCATGGGAGAGATCGAGGCTGTGTTGGTGTTAGATGGTATGTTGTGGGTACATAGTAGATCGACACCATGTTTGGTGTTAGATGGGCTCGGTACTTTGGACTACGTCCAATGGAGTCTCACGAGTGCATTTTCTTATCCAAGGCATCGATGCTTTTGATAAAGTGTTCTCCGGCTTGTCCATTGTTTTTAATAAAGCAGGTTTATCGAGAGATTAATCTCTTTGTTTTTAATAAGCGGTTATCGGAGGCATCACTTTGTTTTTAGATAAAGCAGTTTATCTAAGATTGTCCAAATGTTTTTGAATAAAATGGTTATCGGAGACATCCTTTGTTTTTGGGCCAGCATTTTATTAGGGTGTCCGATGGCTTTGAATAGCGATTATCGGAGGTTGTCCAATGGATTTGATTTATAAAACAAAAAGCTTTTGTTTTGGATAAAGGGTCGTTGGGTGAAACACCAATGACAAGTGGTTTTCACACTTGGCATATGTATGTGTGAGGGAGTCTGTGAGGACTTGGGACATGGGATAGGGTGAGTCACATTCTCATCCATGACATCGCGGACATTGGTAGGAACATGCATGTTTTCTTGAATGTGTGGAATGCCATTGCATGCGCACTTAGGTGGGGAAGTAAGCCCTTATAGGAATTGCCCAGCTCTTGGGCGTTCTTTCGTACGTCGTGGGACCCCCTTTATTACGGGAGTGTATAGGGAGACGGCGGCTCTCCTGAGTAGTGATTGTGAAGAAAGCGGATTGTGGCTTTGATTTATATTTTGTAAAGCATGCCATAATGTCGTAATTTTGATATATGTTTGGTATAATAATGATGTAACTTAAACTCTTATGGACTATGGTTTTATAGTCACGTGCTTATATGTTTGAGTATGGATAAATGAGCCATACGTGGTCATTTTTACTCGTATGTGGACCCAGTGAGGTCGTTGAATAATATTGGGCCATGTTGCCATGTAATTATACAGGTTGTATTTTGGGTAGAGCTCCCCGTACAAAGGAGACTTTACTCGATTTTCGTTAATGGGTATCGGAAAAGGGGACACGGTGGTGTGGTGTCTGGTTACTCGACATTCAAAAGTCTTCCGCGAGTTGACGGGTTGTCAACGGACCCCCGGGTTTTGGGGCGTCACATGAATAAACCCAACTTTGGGGAGTGTCTTCTTATTTTGGTCAATCACTCAACCTGCTTAGCAGGTTAACATATCCTACGTGGTAGAGCTAGCAATATCTTTAACCCGAATTTTTAGTGAGTTAGGTTGTAAAATTTAAGGCTTGAATAAAATCCGGTCAATTTGGCCCGACCCATTTTGGCCCATGGCCCATGGAGTTTAATGGATAGCCATTAATGAGTTGTCAGATATTGACTGACAGTGATTGGTGGACACTGAGTGATTATATCAGATGATAGTGCATCTGGGAACAATATAAGGGTTTTAAAGTATTATTATAATATATGGCTAATATATTAAAATTTGTTTAACTATTTTATTTTCAATTTCTAAATGTATTTTTTAATATAATTTATATGATAATTCAATATTTAAAATCTTATATGAATTCTGAATGCATTTGAATTAAATAAATTACGAGTTTAATATTAAATATATTTTTATTTATCTCATTAATTCTATTTTAAATATTTACAATTACATTTTTTTATTTATCCTTTAAATTTTATAACATCGTTTATGTTTTTTTTAATAAAAATGAAGATGTATTAGTTTATAAATTAAATTAAATTTAATAACTAAATTATCAGTATAGTTTAAATAATTTTATTACTTAAACTAGTGCTAATAACAAAATAATGTTATTTTTGAAATAATTAACAAAAAATATATACTAATTTCTTTCCTGATATAATTATATCTTTTAACAACATGAATTTTCAAACAAATAGGATATTTCATTATTTTACGATTGAGATACATTTTTGGAAAAAATTTTTTATTCCAAACATAAACAAAATTTATGTTATGGCATTCTGAACATTAACGATGATAAACAAATGTCTTCCAGTTCATATTTGTGTGATCAGACACTGTGTGGAATCATATGTTATTATTAGATATAAGGAGGATGGGATGAAGAGTGAGGTTTGGGTTTCATTTGATACTTTGAAGTTGTTTTCTCATATATATTATTAATTTGTTATTTTATTGTTTTGAACTATTTAGCCTAGTTAGTTTGATACTTTGGTTATACTTAGTATTATAATATTATTCATTTATTTATGTTTGTTTACCCTATTATTATATTGTTTAGACTTAATCATTTATATATTAATTATTATTATAGATTTGTATATTATTTCTTTTTGTTTGAATAATAGATTTACATGGAGTCAGTTTTTAGCGATTTTTAAGGTTTTAGCCCGTTTTAGCTCGTTTTAGCCCGCAACCTGTATGGGTTGGGCTGGGTTGGTCGTAAACTAGGTCAAATAGAAATGGGCTAGATTAGCTTATCTTGTTTTGACCCGTAACGCAAAATGGATTGGGCTAATCCGTTTACCAACTCTATATGTGTAGGTGTGCCAAAGAATTCCTTCGGACCATTGACTGTGCAATACGAGATTTTGACCTTTCATTTTAATTGGTGCTATAGACTTTTACACGTGTCAATGTTTTATTTGATCATAGGTCGAGATATGATAATATTATTTGACTCTTTTGCTAATTAAAGAACAAGAATCCTTCTCGATTTACCCTCTCATAGGTGATTGGTTGAGTTAATTGAATAACTGATTTACCTCGATCAACTCTTATATGCCAATTAATAAAAACTTCTAATCAACTATCAATGGACCTATTCATAATTGGTTACTTTAAACCATCTCATTATGAGAAAAGTTACAAATAAGTAGTTTGTTCTATGCTCATATTAAAATATTAAAAAAAAATCATTTTTCCTATTTACATAAAGGCTAATTTGCAACTAGTCATGTCTATAGATAAATTAACATTCAAACAATTATAAATTATTTTATCAAGCAGTAATTTATAATCGATTATCAATAGCTACCGATGTCAGTTGAACAAAACATACACTTAGTATCTCACCTAGAAATTATCCCGTATACATTAGTTGTACCCCAACCATTGTAAATTTAATATTTTTTTTTAAAATGTCAATAAAAATAAAATAAAATAAAGAGAAATTCTATTTACACCCCATCAATCTCTCTATACACCCCATTTTGTATTTGAGAAAAAATTGGGATGTAATATATATGGGGTGTATAGAGAAATGGATGGGGTGTAAATAGAATCTCTCTAAAATAAAAGGTAGGATCCAAAATTAAATTTAATTATATTTGGTTTTCATTTGTCAAAATTTATTTCTCAGTATTTTTGTAATTAGACTTCGGAGAAAGAAATGTAATACAAGCCGTTTATAAATCATACTATAGCTATTTTTTTTTAGTGATAAATTTATAATTAGAATCATGCATAACTGCACATCCCATAAACACAAGTATCCCATTCCTGGCAATGATTGGCGCACAGCTACCGCAGTGATGTGGATCAATGAAGGGGTTAACACAGTGACCTCCGCAGCATATTTCGTTGTGTTTGCACTTGCATCCACACCTTCCACAGTTAAATCTATCCTTCCTTACGTCTGTGCATTTCCCCCCGCAGCAATCCGGGCCGGGGCTCGGCCTCCGACGGCACATTTGTGGAAACTCCCGACAGGTCTCGCGCCCCCTCGGCAACATGAAGTCACTACCCCCATCGGAAGAAGCTGTTTCTTCGCTTACCGGCAGTGATATGTAGTTTTCTTGATTTTCCGGCAACCTTATGTGGCTTTCCACGGCGGAGTTTTCCTTAGTTTAGTCGGCGTTGATTGTGCTGCAACAATGGAGCTGGTGATGGAAGTATGGAAAGTATTGCGAGCAACTTCATGGCCATGGATGAAGAGATTCAAGCCCTTTAAGGAGCTAGCTGGGTAGAAGATAATTAGTGGTGAAGGAATACTGGTAGGGATGAGGTTTTATACTTAAATGTGAATGGAACAGTTAGAAGATGACAGTTTGGTTTTCTGGTAACTTCAATTCTTTACTTACTGAAAAGCAGATTGAGTGGGAAGAAAATTAGAAGCATGGGAAGTTTCTGTATCCACGTTTTAAATATTTTTGATAAACGTAAGAGAAGGGATCGAGCTAAGTAACTTGAATTTGGTTCATGAGATCCGGCTGGTCTGAGAGAAAAACATGTTACAATTTACATCAAAATTTACACCATTGAAGCAAGTGAGAAATGATTCCCATGTTGTATAAGGAAAGCATATATTCTTATGGTTCATTACTATTTAAAAACACTCTGTAGGCCATGCATATTTTCTGCAACTAGTCTATGATGGATTCATCATAGGCTTGCGCAGTTATCAGAAAAGCCCAAGTGCTCCATAGTATTTGAATAATATATTTATTTTATTTGAGCTTAAAAGGAAAATTAATATTTTCTCATATTATTTTTATATTTGTGTTGAAGAAAAATAAAATTTAGTTTTAACTCATAGTATTTTCAAATTTTAAAATTTAGGATTGATAGATAACAAATGAAAATTAATATTTATTTATTATATTAGTATTATAGATAAATATATTTTATAATTTACTTAGTTATTAGAATATTAATTACCCTTTGTAGATACATTTTTTTTTGTAATAAACGCTAATTTATTTTAATGCATTAATTAGATATATAATTAAAATAAAAATTTTGAAATAACAAATAGATTTTTGGTATTTAAAAAAAATTTGATTTTAATTTAGTAGATTTTTTTTTTTTTTTACATCTAATAACTTTGCATTAGCATGTTGTTGTATTTTGTTTTCATTGAAACTCGAAGTTGGTCATTTCCAATGTGACGCCCCATTCCCGAGGGTTCGTTGACAACCAGTGGGCGGAATACGTGGATGTCGAGTAGCGGACACCACTCACAAAAAATCGGGCGGAGTCTCAGCTGTACGGGGAGCTACACCCAGTACAAAGCTTATTCAACAATTAACAATGACCACACAGGGGTTCACATGTAGAGTAAAATAATGGCCACTTGGGCCCACCGCATCAATACTCACAAAATGCATGACTATATTACCATAGTTCAGGGATTAATAAATCACTTAATTGAACATATATTAAAATGTACAATTTCTAATACATGTATACAAAAAGTCTCTTCCCAAAGCACAACCCGGCTTTCTTCTAAATATGACCTTTAGTGGCGCGAATCCTCCTGTACACTCCACATTATGAAATAGTGATCACCGACAAGGGGTGGGAGGCAAAGCCCGATAATGATAATTTCCTACATGGGTTGTACTCCCCACCCTAAGTGCACATGTCATGGCTTAAACAATCACACTCAAGTAAATACATGATCCTGCTTGAATGTCTACATGCCCCGAACCCGTGTCTCGAGTCCTAACCGACTCCCTCACATCAAGCCAAATGTGAGTAAAATCATAGTTTCAAAACAAAACTTTTTTGTTCTCGAAAACACTACCGAGATCGGTAAACATATTTGTTTACCCTCGAGGGCGAATTTGTTGGATAACCTTCGAACAATTCATAGGCCTCAATGAATTGTTCAGGACAATCTCAAACACAATTCTCCGGAAAATCTTCCGTCGAAATTCCTTTCACAAACATTTTTCCTTTTTATTTTCTTTCATGTCATGCACTCACTCTAATCATGCAACATGTGTGACATGAGTACATGTAGTATGTGACTTTTGTCACATCACGTATCTTTACAAAAGTAGTTTTGACACGAGCACACAGTGCCTCGAGAAAGCGTGGAAATTCTACCTATCTCGGAATTCGACGGAATTCGACATGGTAGCTAGATTTTGTGAGATGATTCCAAAGGTGAAGTCCATTTCGTCATCCGAGATCTAGAAAAATTTTGGATTTTTAAGGAAATTACCATTTTACCCTTTTTCAGAAAATTTGAATTTTCTGGGTTTGTTCTCCCTCCTTAAACCAAAATTTCATCCGAAGTATATGCAATCCTACGAATCACATGCATATGCAAGTGCTATGCCATGTATAAACTAGTCATTTAAGTATTAAACGACTAAATCACGTACCTTCATCCCTAAACAATAAGGGATAGGTGGCCTACATCGTGTCCTCGTGCTCCCACGTTGACTCCTCCACTCCACGGCGCTTCCATAGAACCCTCACTAGCCTCACGGTCTTACGTTGGAAAACCTGATCCCGGCTATCCATAATGCACACTGGTCCCTCCTCGAAGGTCCCATCCGTGTCAACCTCAATCCCTCCCCAATCCACTACATGAGTTGGATCTAGAGTGTACCTCAAAAGCATGGAGACGTGAAATACCTTATGGACTGACATCTTTGGGCGGTAAAGCCAAGCGGTAAGCTCTGATTGCACCATATCTCAGAGTATCTCGAAGGGCCCAATAAACCTCGGTAGATAGCTTCCCTCGCTTGCCGAACCTGACAACTCCTCTCTTAGGCATCACCTTGAAGGAGCGTGATCCACCAACCTCAAACTCTAAGATTGACGTTGTATCAGCTGTAAGCTCTTATGCCGGCTCACAAAAGTAGCAGAGGAGCTTCTTGTCGTATCAAGCTCACCTTATCGAAGGTGTCTCACAATCAGATCGGGACTAGTAATGGGCTCTCCTCGGTCGACATATTGGTGATCTTTGCATGGTCTCTGCATACAATGCCTCATATGGTACCATCTGCATACTCGCGATAAATGTTGTTGTAGAGGCGAATTCCACTAAGGGCAAATGCTTCCCGACTACCCTTATGATCAGGCATGCTCGTAGCATGTCCTCTAACACACAATATGGTCTCTGGTGACCATCTATCTATGGGTGGAAAGTTGTACTCATAGTCGTAGTGGGGACTCGAATCACTCTGCTTTCCAGCGAGAGACGGTCACGGCTACTAAACTCCCCAAACGTGCCCAGGCACAGCGCGGTACTATAGCTGGCTGTCCCACGAGTCTCGACATCTGCCACTCCGGGAAATCTTAGCTAATGCTCCCATTGACTTATTTGAGTGCATCGACCACCACATTTCCCTTACGAGATGGTAATGCAGTGATGTCATAATCCTCCCAGGAACTCCCGTCCATCTGCGTTGCCTCATATTAAGGTCCGGCTAGCGTGAAGATATACTTGGGACATTTATAGTGCGAGGTACACTCAAAACTCCTCTGTGTATAAGTAGTGGCGCCAAATCTTGGCCCGAAGACTCGACCGCCCGACTCATGTCGGTCGTCTTTGAATGCATTCTACTCATGATTCTTCAGGCGCGGGAACCATAAGCGCTGCCCTACCCTCTCGAATTTGCATCAAAACACATCCCGATTGACCCTCGAGAACATCATGCTTGTGTACCCCTGTCCTGTCAAGGGACTATCCAGAGATAAGTTTGTAGTAAAGTCTCATCTTGACTCTGGGTACCTCCTGGCATTGGTCATACCAATCAAACTTGACCTCCTTCGGTGATCTCATCATAGGTCTGCGACTAATCGGGAGAAATCTAAGTAGATCTCTGTAGTACCCAGCCAATCCCAAGAAACTAAGTATGTTGAAGACTGACTTCGGCCTCTCCCAACTCATCACGGCCTCGACCTTCTCAGGGTCTACTGACACGCTTGATGCTGACACCACGTGTCCCAAAGCCTCTCACCTCGATGAAGCCAAAACTCGCACTTCACCGACCTTGGCCTGGCTGATCTCTCGGCAACTATAAAGCGATCCTCAAGTGATACTCATGCTCCACTTTGGCCCGGAGTATATCAAAATATCATCCACGAAGACTACGACAAACTGATCCAAATAGGGTTGGAATACCCTATGCATGAGGAGTCCATGAATGCATTTAGCGCATTCGTGATCAAAGGGCATCCCAGTAAGCTCAAAGTGCCCATAAGCGCGTCTAAACAACATCTTAGGGATATATCGTCTCCCTAACCCCTCGGGTGATGGTAGCGATTAGCGAAGGTTTATCTTGGAGTAGACTCGCGCTCGACTGATCAAACAAATCGTCAATCCTTGGCAATGGAGTACAGTTCTTGATTGTAACCCTGTTATTTCTTGTAATCAATGCACGATCGAAGGGTCTTGTCCTTCTTCTTTTCAAATAGAGCAGGAGCGCTATGGTGAAGTGCTCGGGTCCCCTAATGAACCCCTTGTCCGGTAGCTCTGGCTGGACTCTGAGTTCTATGACTCAGCTAGTACCATCTTGTGTAAAGTCATAGAGATGGGCGAGAGTACGAGTGTAACTCAATGCAGTCTCTGACACTCTGTGGAGGCAATCCGTTAGCTCATCAGAAAAAACATCCTCATACTTCATGAGACTACTTTCGAGGTAGATCTAAGTGGTCTCACCCACCGTCCTCTGAGGTAAGGCTTGCTAGCCCGACTATAGCGTCACGACACACGGACTCGTACACTATAAGGGCAAAATATCATGCTTATCCTCCTGAAATACAACATGAGTACCGTCCTGCGTGTAGGCGGTAACCCTCCTACGCTCACAATCGATAACGACTGTAACTGTCAGCCAATCCATCCCAAGGATGTCATTGAACTCTGACATGTCCAAGACCCTCAAGTCCACTGTGAGTAGAATCCCGGAGATCTCTAACTCGTAACCACGACATATCATTCATATCCTCGCTTTAATCCCTAGGGGAGAACTCACATACAAGGGCTCCTCCAAGGCCTCAACCTCTAAGCCTAACTCTATCATAACTGATGCAGCAATGAATGAATGCGACACACCAGAATCAAATAACACTCTTGCCCATATGCGAGATAGCAAAAACATACCCTGTTGATGAGTGCAAAACTCATCTATGTTTTGAGTTCATTTCACATGTTATTTTGTGCATTTTATATCCATATTCATGTAAAATCATAAAATTTCCTCTAAACTTGGTTTTTTAGGATTATTGATGAAAGCAGAAGTGATTTGGCGAAATGAGCAATATATTTCCAAAAGAAGAGTCAACCGAGAGTCTCACAGCGCGCTACTGAGAAGATTAATTTTTATGTACAATATGGAACATCAAATGGTTCAAATTCCCTCATGGATGCATTCTACATTCAAAGATCTTTCCAACGAGTACTCACACGCCCAAATCCGAGTTAAGCGAAGAAGTTATGGCCCCGACAAGTTAGAGAAGAAAAACCAATTGCTGTCCAGATTTGATGTCGCGACCAGAATTGATGTTGCGACCAGATTTGATGTCGCGACCAGAATTGATGTCGCGACCAGATTTAATGTCGTGACCAGAATTGATGTCGCAACCACATTTGCTATAGAAACCTAAAAAAGGCCGAAAAGTGATATTTTGACCTAATTTCAAGCCCATTTCACCCTAGGACCATATATATACTCGTTTTTTAGGTAAAGGCAAATGAGAAAGATTGGAGAGCCTCTCACGATCTTCATTTCTTTCTAAGACTGCCCACATTTTCTTTGTTTTTCTACATATTTTGATTCTTTTTAGATACGAGAAGTAATTTTTAGCACATTTTATTTCTATTGAAGAGATTTCGGTCTTTGTGTAATAGAGATTCGAGATTTCACTAAGGTTGAAAAGATTGAAGCTAAAATGCGAGATTTTCTCTCTCATAGGTTTTTCTCTCTCTAAAGCGCCCATTTTCTTAGTTTTTGCTGCTGATTTTTATTTTTAATATATCTTAGAAGTAGTTTTAGAGCGGGTTACGCATTTCTATTAAAAGAGATTTCGGTCTTTGTACTTTCGGATAGTCAATTTCTTTCTTTGTTGAGGAGAAGATTGAAGCTCAAATCTGGATTTTCTCTTCTTGTCTCTTGATTTCTTTCTTCCATTTTCTTACTTTTTGTTTGATTAGTGATGATTGGAATCCAATGTGGAACATTAAACACCCTCACAGGGTTGGGGTTTAATTGTATTCGAACATTTAGATTTGCGATTTTTCGGTTATTTTGTGGGTTTGAATCACGAGATTTATATAATTGGTACTATTCATATAATGAATTGTTCGGAATATTAGTGTAGCTTATACCCAAAAGAGCTGTATCTTTGAGTGATTTCAGGAGGCCCTCTGGTAACCTGAGAGATGGAAATTCCTAGGTAAAGCGGTAACTTAGGGAGTATGTTAGACTAATATCTTGGAACTAATGAACTTTGAAAAATTACTTTGATAGATCACTAATTTACTCTGGTGTGAGATTGAATTAGATGATGTATCAATTTAGTTGATCAGAGGTTTCTCCTTAGTTTGATGAAAGGATCTTGATCGTGTTAGCAAAGATCTAATCAAGGAGATAGAAAATTTTATTAGATTTGAAGGACGAGATACCAATTACATTGGAGAAGGCTTGCATTTTCCTTTCTATGGGGGCAAGAATTCTTCAGTCCTGAGAAATGGTTGTGAAGTATTGAAAAAGAAAAACAATCAAATCTTAAAGAGAGCTAAATTTTACAAGTAGCTATTTAGACCCATTTGTCCTGAAAAGGAATATGGTGTGTTAGATAGTGAAATGTGTGGTGTATGGAGAAATCTGAGCTATACTACATTGCTCTTGGAAAAATCTAGCATTCAACTCACAAATGTTGCACTTTCAAGGAAATGCAAACTGTTTTGTAAATAATTATCCCCATCCCTAGTGACTCTCTTCATACCTTTTAGAATTAAGTAGTTGTTTATTTGTTAGATTTTAGGATTAGTTTTAAATCAGTTTTGTTTAATTAAATTGATTTTATTCGACATCCTACTTGAGTCGCCTAAATAGTGAAGAGCCCTTGTAATGGGGGTGATCAAATTCCAATTAGAGAGAACCTCCAATCCTCATTAGGTGATATCCGGACTCTGAGTCCGGCCCCAATACTTGTATGACCGGAGTACACTTGCGGAAAGGGTTGAGTGTTGTAATACTTTTCATTTTAGTTTTGAGTATACTTACTTTTGTTTCAAATCAGTTTTTGAGTATTTACCACATTCACTCCCTTGACCATATTTTCACATATACATCATTTTGGTCTATCTTAACAAGTTTTTGGCGCCGTTGCTGGGGATTGGCACGGTTCACTTTCTCTCATTGGAAGTTGACATTTTGAAGAACAGGTAATTTGCTAATTTAGGCAATTTTTTTTTTATTTTTGGTTGTGAGTTGTTTCTTAGGTTTTTATTTTTATTTGTTATTTTATTTTTTTTTACTATTAGTATTTTGTGCTTTCTTTTCTTTGTTTTCTTCTTATTTGTAGGTACTCATGGAGGAATATTCAAGTGAGATGGAATTGCCTCCATAGAAACCAAGCTTGACTTCCTTATTCATCATTTGAATCAAAATTGGAATGACCCACTCATGGAACAAGGAGTATTGCCTTATCAAGGGAGCTCAACCCCCACATTTCAAAAAGAAAAAGAGTTGTTTCTTGCTAAGGAGCAAAATTTTACCGACATGGATGAGAACAAGAAGATGAGTAGTCTGCATGAGCATAAATTCCCAGATTTACATACCTTCCAAGTCAACACTAGTGCTAGATTGAAAAAAATAGAAGGTCAAATTTGACACTTAGTCCAAGCATTCAGGATCAATTTTCTAGGACCTCTCTTTCGTAATACTTTGAAAAATCCATTGAATGCATGGATGCTCATTTGAGCAATGTGCGAGAAATTTCATATCTTGAAATACATGGAAGAAGGTGAAAATGTCTTTGAAATTGAGAACAAGACACTCCTAAACAACAGAAATGAAGAGCCATTAGTGGATAAACTGAAATTTGAAGAGGAAAGTCAAGTAATGGCTATTGAAAACATTTAGTGAAGATTGACACATTCACTTGTCGATTTGTAGCAGGACATTAAAGGGGATCTCTGAAATTCTCAAAAATACTAAAGAGACACTTCTTTCCTCCAAGCCAAGCATGGATTGAAATCAAAGGGAGCTCACCTTGTAGGTGAGGGAAAGCAAAGTTCAATCTTCACCATTACCTTTGATGGAGCAAAGAAAGAGCCATGTGTAGAAAATTCACCATGAAGCTTACAGCCTGTCGGGGCACATCATTTGAGCAGGTCCTTAAGCATAAATGTGTTTTACATCTCTACTTCACATAGAAATTTGTTCGAAATTGTGGCTGAACCACCAGCCATAATTAAAAGGGGATTTGAGTTTCTTTCCCTCTTCAAAGTCAGAAAACATCCATGAGCTGAATGGTTATGAAGAGGGCGTGCTTTCCCAGAGATGAATGATAGTTGGTCAAAATGGAAACCTTAGTACTTTTCCCAATGAGTCTAAGCTGTTCTCTAAAAGCGGAGCAGCTTCTTGAGCAACTAAGCTACTAGGTAATAAAGTTCTATCCGACTCTCTTCTTTTTCTATTTTTTTTAGTTATTTTATTTGTTCTTTGTTTTTCTTCTTTGGGATGAAAATTCCGGCGGTGTTTTCTTTTGTTGTTAGTGTTTCGAGAATAAGATAAGTTTGAAGCTCAACATGTTGTCATGACTAGTTTGCAAGAGCGAAGGCAAGAAGTTGGAAAGTGGTTGATGTAATTATAGTGCTTGAAGTGTGAAAAAAAAATGGAGTAAAGTGTGTCAATTTGAGGTTTTGAGATGAAAGGAGCAAATTAATTTGAAATATAAAGTTGGAAGGTTCATGATCATGCTTGAGGAGGAGGTGAAGACAAGAGATGAGTTTAAGCATGAATGAAACCATTAGGTTGCTATTGGAGGAATTTTGAGAGAATATGCATAAGCATGAAGGACTTTTGAAGGATAGCAAGTGATATGGGCAAGAGACAAAGCAAGGAGAACCTAAGGAGTCAAGAAATCATCACATGAGACAACGATCTGATTTTTCTGTATTGATTGAGGCTCCAAATGGTTCACACCTCAGCCCTTGAGCACATTCTAAATTGAAGAGCTTTCAACGAGTCCTAACACATCAATTCCGAGCTAAAATGAAGGAGATATGAGTGTAACAAGTTGGATAAAAGCAGGAGTCTTTGAGCAGAATTCTTTGACGTGACCAGCTCTGATCCTGAACAGGGCTTTTTAACCACTTTAAAACCCATTTTCTTCTTCCTACTTTATGCTCTATCTTTTTCCATACTCTTTCCTCCAACCCTTGTAACTTCACAACTACTTTTCCAAATTCATCTCCCATCCACTCAAATCCTAAATCACATTCCTCCCGATCCATCTCCATCATCTTAAACTAGGAAACCATCCACAAACCCACAAACTTACCTTTGTTGAACCCCAATTTTCCATCCATCATTCCAAGCATCAAAGAGGAGTTACAATGGAAGAAATTTTTTGTGCTTGGTTGTTTGTTTTAGGTTCTTTGTGGATCATTGTTGATTGTGGAGTGATTTGCATGTATTGAAGGATGTTTTGAAAAATCAAAACCTGCTCATTAGGCGAGGAAGTTGGTGCACACGAGTGTTTGAGAAAATGCCAAAGCCCACTTTCATGGCTCCAAAGAAACAAAATTATCAAGGGGTAGTACACACCAATGTCAATGTCACGAAAATCATCAAGGTTCCTATTCAAAGTGGCCAAGACTACAAAGGGGAGTTCACTTTTCCCAACTCTCTTTATTGCCATTTTACTTTATTGCTTCCTTTTGCTCATTGCTAGACATTTTGGACAATGTTCATCTCAAAGTTTGGGGGTGTTTATTTTTTGTTAGTTTATCATGTCACACCCCACATGTTGAAAATGACAACTTTGAAGATGAAATTTTCTGGTGCTTTTCTAGATAATGACTTTGTTTGGTAGCCTAACACATCTTAGTTTGGTATACTTTTTTAGTTGAGTTTGACAGTTAGTGAGTTTTGCTTGTAGTTGTTGTGATGTCAATAAGGACCATAAATTAACCCTTGGCATATGGACAATATTAGAGATAATAGGACTTAATGCTTAATGAGTTATCTCTTTAATAGGCTATTTAGTCATTGGTTTCTCAAAATCCATGCACGTGTCACTAAGTACCCTTGGCAGTTTTGCTTAGGTTAGAAGGTTTATGAGAATCCATCTAATTTTGATCTCCATAGGTTCTAGAACTTGTTCTATTATCGCAGTAATCCTAGGCAACACAACAATTGAGAAATGATATGGGCCATCCTTGAAGGTGTGCCTTTCAAGCTAACCCTATTAATATGCATATGCATATTCCCTCCTAGTACCAAGATGTTGAGCCTTAAGAGCCAAAATTCTGTTTAAAAAACCAAGTTTGAAACCAATAACCTTCCTATACATATATCTCGATAAAAAACCAAACTCACCCATAACATGAGGATTTGAACATAATTGAGAAATGTGGTGAGGAGCAAGTTTGGGGGAGGAAAAATAACTCCAAATTGGTTGAAATGAGTTAAGTTAAAAATCAAAAGAGGTTGTCAAAAAAAAAAAAAAAAAAACAAAAAAGATCAAGTGTAAAAGAAGCAAAAATACAATAAAAAGTCAAGGAGGAGTGAGTCTAGCCTCGTAGCCTTCCTTCCCTAGAGCAAGTAAATCCTAAGGGGTGTCTCAACACCTAGTACCTAAGGCCAATTGGTCTGGGAGCTATTGATTTAAAGATCGCTAAGGGTTGGTAGAAAGCATGAAGGGGTTTTGACATTGCACCACTCTAATAACCTTGTCTTAAAGAAAAACTCTTGGTGTTTGTTGAAAGAATGCAGAATTTGTGTAGAAAAGTGATGTGAGGTATGCAAGGATGCACCTAGCAGTTACACAGGGTGTTTGAGCTGTCACTATGCGATGGTAAAGCAGGATGGAGTAAGATGTCAATGCGAGGAAAATATGTATGTTTGGGTAGAAGTTTTAGCCTAAAATGACTACTTTCAGCTACCCTTACCCAGGCCTTACATTACAAGCTTATAAAGACCTCTTGATCTTGAGGAGTTGTGTGCCTACATTAGTGGAGAGTGATAAGAACAACAGCCCTACTCGATAAATTATCTTAGGAGATCCGCGTACTTATCTCAATTCTCATAAACTCATCTAGCTTGCAATTGTTTTATAGGATGAGGAAGACCACACACACACACACTGGTAGGAACCATGATCCTAAATTTGTCTATTATGAGATTAATTCACTATTAAAATGAATAAATTATCTTGATCATATTCTCTATATTCCTTGTAAGGGTGATTCTTGAGACACATATCACATACCCCTTCCAAAGCTTGATTACTCGGTTTTGGTTAAATAAAAAGGGTGAAATGAACTCTTCTCTTTCATTTTGCTTAGGAATGACAACTTCTTTCTTTTCTTTGCTTAGGGACAAGCAAAACTTCAGAGATTGGGGTGTTTGATGAGTGCAAAACTCATACATGTTTGAGTTCATTTCACATATTATTTTGTGCATTTATATCCATATTCATGTAAAATCATAAAATTTCCTCTAAACTTGGTTTTTGTAGGATTATTGATGAAAAGCAAGTGATTTGGCAAGAAATGAGCATATATTTCCAAAGAAGAGTCAGCCCAGAGTCTCACAGCGCGCTACTGGGAAGATTAATTTTCTATACCATCTAGGACATAAAATCGTTCAAATTCCATCATGGCTGCATTCTACATTCAAAGAGCTTTCCAACAGTACTCACCGCCCAAATCGGAGTTAAGCAGAAGAAGTGTAAGCCCCGAGCAAGTTAGAAGAAAAACCGATTCTGATCCAAATTTGATGTCGCGACCAGAATTGATGTCGCGACCAGATTTGCTGCAGAAACCTATAAAAGGCCGAAAAGTGATATTTTGACCTAATTTCAAGCCCATTTCACCCTAGGACCATATATATACTCGTTTTTTAGGTAAAGAGGCAAGTGGGAAGATTGGGAGGCCTCTCGATGGGGGTTTCTCTCTCTAGTTGCCCATTTTCCGGTTTTCTCTGATTTTGATTCTTTTTAGATCTGAGAGTAATTTTTTTAGAACATTTTATTTCTATTGAAGAGATTTCGGTGCTGTGTAATAGAGATTCAGATTTCACTAATGTTTAGACAAAGATTGAAGCTAAAAATCTGGATTCTCTCTCTCATGGGCTTTCTCTCTCTAAACTGCCCATTTTCTTAGTTTTTCGCTGCCAGTTTTATTTTAATATATCTTAGAGTGGTTTTAGAAGATTTTATTTCATGAAGATTTCGGTCTTGTACTCGGATAGTCAGATTTCTTCTTTGTTGAGGAGGAATTAGAGAAGCTCAAATGGATTTTCTCTTCTTTCTCTTGATTTCTTTCTTCATTTTCTTACTTTTGTTTGATTAGTGATGATTGGAATCGATGTGGAACATTAAACACCCTCTAGGGTTGAGTTTAGTGTTGAACATTTAGATTTGCGGTTTTTCGGTTATTTTGTGGGTTTGAATAAATTTATATAATTAGTCTTTATTCATATAATGAATTGTTCGAATAGTAGCTTATACCCAAAAAGAGGCGTATCTTTGCTACGATTTCTAGGAGAGCCCTCCCGAGGTGACACGGAGATGGAGATTCTGGCGAGAGTAAAGAGTGGTAACTTAGGGTATGTTAGACTAATATCTTGGAACTAATGAACTTTGAAGAATTACTTTGATAGATCAACTAATTTACTCATGGTGCTTGAGGATTAATTAGATGATGTATCAATTTAGTTAATCAGAGGAGTTTCTCCTTAGTCGATAAAAGGATCTTGGTGTGTTAGCAAAGATCCTAATCAAGGAGATAGAAAATTTTATTAGATTTGAAGGGCGGATACCAATTACATTGGGAGAAGGCTTGCATTTTTCACTGTCTACTTAGGGACAAGAGTGCGATCCGAGAAATGATTGTGAAGTATTGAAAAAGAAAAACAATCAAATCTTAAAGAGAGCCAAAATTTTACAAGTAGCTATTTAGACCCATTTTGTCACGAAAGGAATATGGTGTGTTAGATAGTGAAATGTGTAGTGTATGGAAAAATCAAGGCTATATACTACATTGCTCTTGGACAAATCTAGCATTCAACTCACAAATGTTGCACTTTCAAGGAAATGCAAGTTTGTTTGTAAATAATTATCCCCATCCACAGTGACTATCTTCATACCTTTTAGAATTAAGTAGTTGTTTTATTTGGTAGATTTTAGGATTAGTTTTAAATCAGTTTTTGTTTCAATTAAATTGATTTTATTTGACATCCTACTTGGTCGCCTAAATAGTGAAGAGCCCTTGTAATCGGGGTGATCAAATTCCAATTAGAGAGAACCTCCAATCCTCGTGAGTACGATATCCGGACTCTAGAGTCCACTTTATTACTTGTATGACCCGTGCACTTGCGGAAATGGGTTGAGTGTTGGTAATACTTTTCATTTTAGTTTTTGAGTATACTTACTTTTGTTTCAAATCAGTTTTTGAGTATTTACCACATTCATTCCCTTGACCATATTTTCACATATACATCATTTTGGTCTATCTTAACACCTGTATACCTAGCTGATCTACTGACTCAACCGGTGGTGTGATGGCGTAGACACGCCCCTGAACCCCTGACGTCCCTGCCTGTAGACCTTGTCCTCTTCCTAGGCCCATAGTTTGGCCTCTCGCTTTGTGTAACGAGGAAGGTGGCCGTGCGGCTCCACAAGAGCGTCACGCTCCTGCAGCTGGCACTAGGGTGTGGAGAATATCTTTGCTAATCCTCTTACGTCACCGTTATTTGGGGTCGTCCCCAGAAACCCTAGGATCCCTGTCTCTAGGGGCAATCCCTCTTGATATGTCCGGGCTGTTAGCAATGGTAGCACATCATCTTGCCCGGCTTTGTTAGCCAACCTGATTTGTCCATTTGGCCGGGATGACGCGTGTCTGGAACCAGCGTGAAGCCCCGAAGGCCTGCGCTTCTTTCACGAGACTAGAGAAGAGTGAGCTCTCCTTCCCCTTACTACTAACACCGCATCAGGGAGTGCTCCGAGCATCCTCGATCTTTCTCTCTATGGTGAGCTATGTCGCTTCGCCAGTCCATGTCACGTAGGCGAAGTCCTGCAATCCTGCCCGAATGGACTGACTTTAGCCCGTTCCGAATCCTCGACTTTGGCGTATCCCGGTAGCCCGCGAGTCATCAACAAAGCGGGCTAGCTCGGGTGAATCCTGCCACATACTCCCGATACGGTCGCGATCCGTGCTTGACTTCTGAACTCCACGAGCCTTCGGTAAATGACGATGTCAGGAAAAGTACTACCATGATTCATTATTGGAACTTTGCCCATGTCATTGCCTCACAGGTAAAGTCTTTGCGGGTTCCGCGTACTTGGGCCTCACCCTCTATTCGACGTAGCTAGTCTAATCTTAATTAGATGTCGGAGTGTTAATCTCATAGCCTCTAACACCTTCTCGACTGTATGAACCAATAGTGCCACCATCGGATCTCACTCCCCTGTGAATGTAGATTATGTACCTTAAACCTGCGAAGGTTACTCGGACCTCCCGGCTACTCTTTGCTAGCTGTCTTGTGTGACCCGCGATCTCAGCCCTCAACAAAGGCACATTAGTCAAATGCGGTGGTGCCTGGCCCCTAGTACCCCGTGGGAGCGCCTCTACGTCCTCGCCGACTAGCCATCTACACATGTCAAATGGAAAGTTAAATTCTAATGCGGTATTTCTAAGGCTTAATCACAGCCCCGAGACACTATTCATATACAGAAAAATATTTCATACACAATGTCCATGCATTCATAGGTAATGCAAGACAATTAATTCCATATATTAAATCATAATCAACAACAAAAATTTTTATTTTATTTTTAAAAAAAAATTATTTGATTTGATTTGATTTTGAAACCTGCGTGAGCGGTGCTCGCAAGGCGGTACTTAGAGCGGTGTGCGAGTGGCCCAGGTTAGGTGCACGAGGTGCACACCGTGAACCGGGTTGCGAGCATAGCCCGGCGCGCCTTTGCGCCCAGGCTGCCGTGTCGTTGGCTGTGCCGGTCATATAGCGCGGCTTTGTGGTCGGCCGTGTAAGTAGCCATGTCGCGGGTGTGTTCTTTGCGCGCGTATTCGCGGCTCCTCGATCCACGATACAAGTTTGTATCATGACCTGACTCCTTGCCGCGCGCCGTATCGTCGTGTCGATCTTACACATGCGTCGTATTGTGGCGCATCCTGCGCCATATCGTAGCCTGTATTGCTGCCCTATTGTGACACAAATGCCGCCCCAAGCCACGATACAATCTTTGTATACCATGACACTCCTCTGCTATCGGGCCACCAGCGCACGTGTTTGGGCCGTATCGTGGCCTGCTAGCGCGTCGTGTGGCGCATGCTTTCCGGTCGTGTCGTGGCCGTGTCGTGGCGTGGCTGCGCACCCATGCTGCTTAGTGTCAGATACAATCATTGTATCGTGACCCAAAGCGGAAGCAGGCGATGGCCATTCCCGACTCCTACAAGCGTTTTTTTTCACATCATTTTATTTTTCTTATTCCAGCCCTCTTTGGAAAACCCTTGAAATATATATATATATATATATATATATATATATATATATATATATATATATATATATATATATATATATATTCGATTTTACACATTGTAAAACCTCAAAAAAAAAAATTTCTTCGCATCATTATTTCTTTTTTCCTATGTGCTATTCACTAAGCACACAATCACACAATTCATACAACACATGATCACACATACCATTCACACATAAAACATAATGCATGCAGTGTTCTAATCCTTTCCCGTGACCGCCTAGGTAATCACATACCTAAACCCTCACATCGAGCTTTAGCAAGTTGTAATGCTCTTACACCTTATGACCATGGCCCTGGCCAATTCCTCAAGCCCAGTGTCGTTTACCTAAGCTGTCTGGTGAGGCGCCCCATTCCGGGTCCGTATGATCGTCTGACCAGGCTCTCGTGGATGTTAGGTAAACTGACACCACTCACGAAAATCGAGGCGAGTCTCCTTTGTACGAGGAGCTACACCCAAGGTCACAAAGCACATTCCGATAATTAACAATGACCACTAGGGTCCACATGTGAGTAAAATAATAATGGCCATGGAATTTTGCATCAACTCTCACAAAATACATCAACTATATTACCATAGTTCGAGTTAATAAATCACTCTTAATTAGACATATATTAAAATGTACAATTTCTAATACATATTTATACAAAGTCTCTTCAAAGCCACAACCCGGCTTTCTTATAAAGCGGCCTTTAGTGGCGCCGTCCTCTAGCCACACTCCTGTACTGAAATAGTGATCCCTCGACGAGGGTGAGCAAAGCTGTGTAGTGATAATTTCCCTACATGGGTTACTCGGCCCTAAGTGCACATGTCATGGCAAACAATCACACTCAAGTAAATACATGATCCTACTTGAATGTCTACATACTTGAGCCCATGTCTCGAGTCCTAACCGACTCCTCACACATTCTACTGGCCAAATCTGAGTAAAATCACAGTTTTCAAAACAAAGCTTTAATTTCTCGAAAACTTACTACCGAGATTCGGTAAACATTTTGGACTACCCTCCGAGGCGAATCTGTTGGATAACCTTCTGAAACAATTACTGGGCCCCTCCGATGTGAATTGTTGAATAATCTCCCAAGACAATTCTCCAGAAAATCTTCCGTCGAAATTCCTTTCACAAACGTTTTTCTTTTTTATTTTCTTTCATGTCATGCGCTCACTCCTAATATTCTAGGGTGACCCGGTGCATATGGAATGCATTATGACAATCGATAACTCATGCTAATATATAAAACATGTATATAATCAGCATGAATTAATTCACCTGATTCGTATATTAAATTCACATCAATAACACCAAAAATTAGCTCACATGGGCTAATTAACAAATACAAGCAATTCATTTTTTGAATCACTCGACAACCTCAAAATGCACCAAAAATCACGTGAAGCAGTGAAACCTCGGGTTATATTCATTCTGCTAATTAGGGTTTCTTCCTCGGTTCAAAGCTTTTAAGGCAGGGTAACATGACCTTCTAGGCCTCAACAAATCCCATCCATAAAATGACCCTTAGCTATAGAATAAACCAAGTAGGAAAAGATCCCTACCTCTTGGAGTTGTTGGAACTCTGCGAAGGCTCGGTGTCCACTTGTGCATTTCGCCGCGTCTAGAACAACTTTGCTTCTTGCTGCGTCGAATCAGCGGTTCGAATGGCTAGAAAATCTAGAGAGGAAAGGCTCTCTCTCTCTGCAAAAATTGAACCAGCCACTCTCTTGCTGGTCCTTTACTTGGAATTGTCTCTCAAAATGAAAGAAGATCCTTTATTCTTCTTTGTTTTATTCTCATTAAACATTCAAAAATTCTCATCATGTCCTAAGTTTTGGATTTTTGACATAGCTGTCTAAGCCATTAATCGCCATCCTCTCTCTAATCATGCAACATGTGTCACATGAGTACATGTAGCATGTGACTTTTGTCACATCACATGTCTTTCACAAGTTTTACGACACCCGACACCCGGTGCCTCGAAAAACGTGATATTCTTACTATCTTGGAATTCGACGAAATTCGACGTGGTTGCTAGATTTTGTGAGACGATTCCAAAGGTGAAGTCCATTTAGTCATCCGAGATCAAGAAAATTTTCGGATTTTTACCTAAATTACCATTTTACCCTTTTCAGAAAATTTGAATTTTCTCGGGTTTTACATCCTATCTTACTTAACCCTTAACTACCGAGCTATGCCTCATTTGTAATTTAGTACACTTTTAAAAATTAGAAAAAAGTAGATGAAAATTGTTTAAAAAACGTTTTCATTGTAAATAGCAAATGTGTGTTGTAATCCATGGAATTATTTTCCAATCACTTAATTTAAGACCACCTTTGTAAAACCTAGGAAAAATTCATTTTTTAAGAAAGTAATAAATAATGACCGATGCATCGGAAATTTTAGATCTCAGATGATAACGATGTTCACCGTTGAATTCATCCTCTCGAAATCTAGTTACTTAAAATCCAAATTTCATCCGGATGCAGGCGATCGCAATTTGAGTTTTTGGGGCGCCCGGTATGGCATGATCTATGGATGCCATATAGCACCTTAGGGGAGGGACACATGGCATGACATGTGGTGCACTTGTGTGAATGGCTCACATTGAGCCAAGTGTCAAGTGGAGGAATAAAACAATAAAATAAGGAAAAGAAAAAAAAAGGAAAAGAAATTAAGAAAAGTCAAAAAGGGAAAAAATGCCATTTTGGCTGGGGCAGGCGAGTGAGGGGCGTGAGTGAGGAGAAGAGAGAGAAGAGAGAAGAGGGAGGAAATGATTTTTTCGTTTCTCTACAAGATCTGGTCAGGCGGTCCGTTTTCATCGAAGCGAGAAGAAAAGTTGATCAACGCATCGCAAGTTACGAGTGGGTACCAAAATCTTTGAGTGTCAAAGTCCACGAGACAGGGAATTTTCGTACTTTGAATATTTATAGCCTAAGGCTATTTAATTGCTTGGGGTTTTATTTGAGGCCGTGAGAAGACGTAAATTTCAGTCCCAAAATCTTGGGACTTAGTGTAGGAATTTTTTGGACTATTTTCAAATAGTTCAGGTTGAATTTTCGAGACTATTTTTGGACAGTCCAGGCTGAATTTTTAAGACTATTTTCGGACAGTCCGGACAGGATTTTCAAAACTGTTTTTGGGTAGTCCGGATTGTGTTGAGGTTTGGTTTTGATCCCGGGACTGATGTTTTCATGTTTTGTTGTGTGTTTTGGTATTACAATAATTTATTGATGAATGGAACCAAAAATGGTTCATGGTCGTGAAGGGACCAAGAGGTGCCATGTTCTATATGGGTCCGAGATTTGGGTATTTTGTGTGTATTATTGGAAAAATAAATAATATGCGGTTGTGTGTAAAAATCATGTTGTAGCGTGTATTAACATAGGTGAAATGAATGAAAATTATATGTAGGAAGTATAGTTATTTAGATTTATAAATGTTGCATGTAGCATGACACTTGCATGAAATGACATGATTGCATTTCACTATCATGTTGAATACATAAAGTGCAACATTTATATAGGATTTATACCCACAGGCTCATGTTTTGCTCTCATTTGTAATAGAATAGGTGCCTTTGATCGTTTCTAGTGTTTTTATGCGTGTGCGGAGTTTTGGTCTAGTGCACAATTTTTGTAGGGGTTTGATCTGGGAGAGACAAATGTAGATCATTCTTTGTGTGTGGCCCATTCATCGAGGCCCAGGTAGTGTTACGAGTGAAGGAGCAATTTGCGGCGGTCAATCTGATTACCACACTTAAACCACGATGCCCACATGCGTGAGGCGGTGAATGGTACCCCAAGAGCGATGTAGATACGGTACACTTTTGGTACCGATACCAGTACCGACATGCAATCTGGGATTTTAAGCGAAATTTAAATCTTGGTGCAAAGACGCATCGTCTTTCGACCACCGCCGAGATCACTAATGAGGATTGTTTTTAAGGCGATTTGAGGTAATTATAAGCGATTTTGATTCTAGGGTTTGGTTTGGACGGGTTAGATGTTTCTCTCATATTTTCTAGTTTATAGAGTAGAGTACTTAGCTTTTCTTCGGATTCTGAGTTTTTAATTACTGTAATCTTTTGGTTGGTTTACATAACTCGGTATTTTCTTACGGGATTCTGTGCTTTTGATATCCCAACCTTGCAATATAAGTGTTATTTCTCAAGTCACAATTACGATTAGTGTTTTATTAACCATGAATCGATTCTCAGTTTCAATGGAGTTCTAAACCCCCATGATAGGATTCTAACGGTGGAAACTCACCTCCTTCAAGGTAACAACCCTCAATTCCTCTTTGGTGCTTCAATGGGATTGTACGATGCTAAACACTTGCGGGAAATCTTATAAAACCTTAGTTTGGCATCTTCTTGACAACGTGTGAATGAGAGACTCTCGGTACACGTTGTGCTTGAATGCAAATGTAGGCTAAGAGTCCAAGCAAATCATTTGAACAAGTGTTTGTTATTGCTCAATCGTTCTTTGTCTTAAAAGAGCTTTTAATGTTACATTTTCCGTCGAAGACCATTCATCAATGGCTCCTAGATGAGATTGTGAATAAGAGGTGGGTATTACCTGATCGGCGGTGAGTGAAAACCTAAGGATCCTATCATTTTATCTCTTGCTTAAAATAGTTAAGAATTGGTTGCTCGATCAATCAATCATAACCCATATTTTACTTTTCAACTCACATTCTTTGGAGTAATCCATAGGATCACCTAGGAAACCCTCCTGTGGAAATGACTGTATGAACTCCACAGTAATATAATGTAGGCAACTTTGGTTCCTACGCTTAGGAATAATTTCGACATCTGAAATAAGACGAAAGCGATATCATGGTCATCGGCGTCGGGTTGGGTTTGGGTGCATGGTATTGATTATTCACCATTCTTGGTGAATGTATAATGAGCTCGGAGATTGGGATAACGTCCAAAATTGAGACTCATGGGTGCATAAAAATAATAATAATAAATTTCGTGTGTTTGGGTGAAGCAAGATACGAATTAGATCCCTCAGGGTGAAAGACCTAAATTTTAATCTTGGTCAGACATATGTATCCAACGATGAAAGTTCGCGAAAATGTCAGAAGGCGTGCAAAGCCTACGGTGAGACCCCGAAAATTCACAACCCAAATAACACACGGGATTTTGTAAAATTGAATAAACATTAGAGGGTTGTCCAATGGGTTGAGCCATTGGGTGAAACACCAATGACTGGTTTTCACACTTAGCATTACAGGTGTGAGGGAGTCAGTCAGGACTCGGGTTGTGGGCATGATGAGTCTCATCTCATGCATGACACGTAATATTCCATATAGGATTGCATTATTTATTGGGAATATGATTGGACGTTTTCATGGTTGCCATTGCATGTGAATTTTAGGTGGGGAGTAGCCTTTGTAGAAGAAATTTTCTATTGGGCATTACTCACCCTGTTGTGAGACCCCCTTTCAGGTACAAGGGGTGTACAGGGAGACGACGCTCCGATGAGGCCGTGATTATGAAGATGGCCGATGTGTGGCTTTGATATTACCTTTGAGTAACATTTTTGTAAAAAAAATTTGAATAAAAGAATTGTAGCTAAATTCTTTTAGGACTATTGTCTAAATAGTCGGGTATGTAATTATAGTAAGAGGGCCGTGATCGAACTTTTACAGACTATAATTAAGCGTTTTATTTTCATATTTTAGATTTAAATGTGAATGAATGGGTCCCGGTAAAGGGATGTATATATTAGGATAGACCAGTTGGATCTGCTGAGATTGATACTATTATATTGAACCTTGGATGAATTATGATTATCTTGTAGTCAAAATACTATTTATTTGTTTACTGTTTTGATCCAAATTAAAATTAAAAGTTTTAATAGCCCAATATGCTCTGTGCTCCATTTCGACCGATAGATGACAAGCCTTGCAATAAACAAGCCTATAGGGAGACATACCAAGAATAGTTTTAAAAGCAGTACGGTAAGCCCAAAGAGCATCGGTAAGTCGAAGTGACCAATCTTTGCGATTTGGGGCAACTGTTTTTTCCAAAATGTGCTTGATCTCCCTATTAGCTAATTAGAAGCTGACCATTGGTTGTGGGTGGTATGCGTTGAAACTTTGTAGGTGACTCCATACTTTTTCAACAAATTCTCAAAAGATCGATTACCAAAATGGAGTCCACCATCACTAATAATTGCACGAGGTACTCCAAAACGAGAAAAAATGTGTTCCTTTATAAATTTTAAAACAACCTTGTGGTCATTAGTTCTCGTTGGAATAGCCTTAACCCACTTCGGCACATAGTCAACAGACAACAAAATGTAAAGGTACCCACGAGAAGGGGGAAAAGGCCCCATGAAGTCTATACCCCAACAGTCGAAGATCTCAATGATTAAAATCGGGGTAAGAGGCATCATGTTCCTTTTTGTGACTCCTCCTAATTGTTGGCACGAGCCGCAAGTTTTGAAATTCAAAGTAGTCTTCAAAAGTGTGGGCCCCGGTAAAAACCGAGTTTGCAAAATTTTATCTGTTGTTTTCCTTTAGGAGAAATGCCCGACCCTGAAGCTTAAAATGGCAAGGTAGTATCCCAATTTGATCATCATTGGGTACACACCTTCTCATCAAATCAGTGAATGATATTTAAACGGATATGGATCATCAAAATAATATTTCTTAATATCTGCCAAAAATTTCCTTTTTTTGTTGAAGTCCATTGAGGTGGAATTTGACCAATCACCAGGTAATTTACTATGTCCGCGTACCATGGGCAGTGAACAAGAGCAAAAAGCTGCTCATCAGGAAAACTGTCGCCTATGGGTATGCCGTGAGAACTGGATTCCGGAACTAGTCGAGATAAGTGGTCAGCTACCACATTCTCGACCCCCTTTTTATCTTTAATAGTCAGGTTAAATTCTTGGCACAGTAGGATCCACCTAGTCCATCGAGGCTTGGTATCACCTTAGAGGCAGTACTTGGCGTTCGTGATACGTGAAAATGGATTCTGAGGAGACCACAATGTATGACTGAACTTTTTAAAGCCAATCGACCATTAAAAACTCTTTTCGATTAGTTGTGTAATTTGTAGCCCGAATTTAAGTCTTGCTGGCATAGTAGATCACAAAAGCCTTTTTATCTTCCCTTTGTCCTAAAACAGCCCCTATAGCATAATCACTAGCGTCACACATGATCTCAAATGGAAGGTTCCAATTAGGAGATCGCATGATAGGAGGAGACACTAACATAGTTTTGAGTTTATCAAGAAATGACCTCCTGACTGTGACCATGCGAAAAGGGGCGTCATGGCAAACAAATTGCATAAGGGACTGACTATAAGCGCTAAAATATTTTATGAATCTCCTATAAGTCAGCATGTCCCAAGAATGACCTTATGTCTCTAACACACTTAGGAGTAGGTAGGTTGGAGATCAACTCGACTTTGGCCTTATCCACCTCGCGATTCCATTTTTGATCTTATGTGGCCTAAAATGATCCTTGTGTCACCATGAAATGACACTTTTCCAAATTTAACACACGGTTATTCTCTTGACATCTCTCCAAAACCTTACGTAAATTCTCCAAACATCCCTCGTATGAGTCACCAAAAACTGAGAAATCATAGATGAAAATTTCCAAAATGATTTCAATCATATCGCTGAAAATCCTCATCATGCACCGTTGGAAGGTTCCGGGTGCATTACATAATCCAAAGGGCATTTTCGAAGAAGCGAAGTGCGAAAAGGACGGTGAATGTAGTTTTCTCTTGATCTTCTAAAGCTATCTCAATTTGATTGTACCCTGAGTACCCATCGAGAAAACAATAAAATTCATGCCCTGCAACTCTCTCTAACATTTGATCGACAAACGGTAGAGGAAAGTGATATTTCCTAGTACCCGCATTAAGCTTCCTATAATTTATGCACACCCTCCAACCGGAGGTGACACGAGTGGGAATTAGCTCATTATTTTCATTTGCTACCATAGTGACGCCAGATTTCTTAGGGACTACTTGTGTTGGGCTGACCCACTTGCTAATAACACCTACGTCCAAGAGTTTTAAGACTTCTTTCTTAACCACTTCTTTCATTATTGGGTTTAGTCGTCTCTGTGGTTGTCTAGAGGGTTTAACATCCTCTTCCAAGTGAATCCTATGAGTGCAGATTAAGGGACTAATTCCCTTAATATCTGTAATTGTCCATCCTAGGGCAGTTTGGTGGGTTCTCAATATCTCCAAAAGTTTATTTTCTTGGTCTAACTCTAAGGAAGAAGATATGATTACCGCAAACGTTTCTTCTACCCTTAAGAATGCATATTTGAGGTGTGATGGTAAAGGTTTCAACTCAAGCTTAGGTGGTATCTCTTCCGAAAGTAATGCCCTGTCCTCAATTGGTGGCAATGGTTCAAATTTAGGTGCCCATCCATTCACTTCCAATACCTCATTGTGTTCAATTATGGAGTGTAGGAACTTTCATTTCGATGTAGTCACCTCCTCATCCAACTTCGGACTTACGAGACAAGAACATGACGAGATCATCATATGAGACGTATTATATACAATATTTACGCACCCACAGAATCAATATGTTTACCTCACAAACATCTTCCTCATCTCCCATTCCCTTGTCGCCGGTAAAGATATTCAAATTAACAGTCATGTTACCAAATGATAGTGTCATTAGGCCTCCCCTACAGTGTATGATGGCATTAGCAGTTGCCAAGAATGGTCTACCAAGAATCACTGGGAATTGAGTTCCTTGGTTCACCATAGGTTGAGTGTCAAGTACAACAAAGTCCATAGGGAAGTAGAACTTGTTCACTTGCACCTATACATCTTTCACTATCCCTCTAGGAATCTTCACACTATGGTCAGCTAATTGGAGGGTGATATTGGTTGGCTCTAATTCTCCTAACCCTAGATTGACATATAATGAGTAAGGCAACAAATTAACACTTGCCCCTAAATCCACTAAAGCATGTCCTAACTTTGAATTCCCTACCACTATGGAAATAGTAGGGCTTCCTGGGTCTTTGTATTTTGGGGGCAAATTGTTGAATCATTAAGTGAATTGCTCAGTCATAAATGCCTCCTTGTTGACACCTAGTTTCCTTTTTATCATGCACAAATCTTTTAGAAACTTGGCATATGACGGAATTTGCTTAATGGCATCTAGTAAAGGAATGTTCAATTTCACTTGTTTGAACAACTCATAGATCTCATAATGATTGTTCACTTTCTTTGGGGCTCTCAACCTATGAGGGTATGGAGCTGGAGGGATATGGGTAGCCTTGTCTTGTTCTGACTCACCATCAATAATATCTGTCCTAGGAACATGAGGCTTGTCCGACACCTCATCATCTCTGACTGGTTCACTTTGTAACTCTTGTATTGGTTCCTTGGTTTGAATAGTTTTGTCAATTACCTTACCACTTCGAAGAGTGGTGGCCCGACTGCTGATGTTCGAAAGTGCCTTCACTTTGACTTGAAACTCCAACACTATTTTGACCTTGGGGGTTTTGGATGGTTTGAGACGGGAGTTTCCCTTTTTCTTGTTGAGAATTTCCGATAGAAGAAGTTAGCTTAGTGATTTGGGATCTCACATCATTCAAGGCAGTTCGAAATTCAGTGTTTGTGGATTATTGGGTGTGTACGAACTGTGTCACAATATCCTCCAAACTTCTCTTATGTGGAGGTTGATAAGGCTGTGGGTTTGGATGCCCTTGATTTGACAGATGAAACCTTGATTAGGGTTCACAGGAAATCCTTGAGGACCTTGATTATGAAATGGAGGAACTGGATTTGAAAAACCTTGATTTTGATAATTGGGGCCTTGATTGTTTGGCAAGTTATGTGGGCCTCCCTCATTTCTCCAACTAAAATTAGGGTGCTTACCTGCAGGATTATATGTTTGAATGGAGAATTGAAAGAGTTTTCTTTGGTAGTTAAGGGCATTAAGCACTCTATTTGAATTGCTCCCTTAACTTGAGGAAGGTTCGGGCAGTTAATAGTTGAGTCTGCTGAGGTCATCGCATATGATGCATGGCTCCTCCACTGCGGGTCCAATAGGTACCGAGGGTACTTGAGGCACACTAGTTACCCCGTTCACCTTTTTCAACTCTATAACCTCCAACTTCCTTGTTAAATTTGCGATTTTTGCTTGCAAATCATCATTCTCTCTTAAGTGATGGATTCCTCCCCCTGTAGGTGTACTATACACTTTAGTAGTGTCCAGGGAGGTATTAGTTTCCCATGTTCGAGCATTTTCTGCTATGGTGTCAAAGAATTGAATTGCCTCCCTTGCACTTTTCTCATAAAACTCGCCCACACACATCATTTGGATGTATTGTTTATTATTCAAGGATAGCCCTTCATGAAAATATACCTGGTTGTCCCACATCGAACCATGATGAGGATAGCATGGAGGAGATCCTTGTATCTTTCAGCCACCAGTAAAGTTTCACCACTTTAGAAGAATTTTAGTTAGCATTAGAGCATTGATGCACGTGTGGGAGGGAAGAACTTGTTAAGGAATTCATTCCCGCATGTCCTCCCATGTAAAAATTGAATTGGGTGCAAGCCAGATGAGCAGTTTTGGCCTTCTCCTTTAGAGCCAAGGGAATAGAACCATACGAGTTAATATTGGAGAGGTGATCCAGTGAAATGCGCAAACATCCTCAAAATCTCTTATAAATGAATAGGGGTTCTTAGAATCTACCCCTTGATGCGGGGCGAGGAAAGGCGAATCATCTCGGGCTTCGCGGGAATTGATTAGCCTCTTCGGGAGCGAATACATGAGTTTGTTGTGGTTCTTTGAGGTTCGCAAGGAAATCTCTTGGAGAGTTCTTTTCACATTAGGTAAAGGACGGGGGGGCTCGATATTGATTCTGTTTGAAAGTTAACATTCCCCTCCTATTGCTGGTATTTGTTGGGAGTTCATCGTCCATGTTGTGGAGGTTCATGGAGTCCTTGTGGAGTTAACGGTATCCCTTGGGCATTTTGATTAAACGAGGTTGTTGATTCACAGGATGTAGTCCATTTGAGGTGTGGTGTTATCTTGAAACAATTGACTTACTATGAACTCTTGAATTTCTAGAGAAGGTGCAATTCTTATAGAGTCGACGTTTGCTCGTTGCGAGGCTGAGCCAATATCGCTAATCCTCTCCTTCAGTAGACACCGCCCAGATTCCTCGAAACAAATTAAAGAAATGAAGAAACGTCTTTGGATTTGCAATGCCAATTGCAAAATTACCTCTAGCTCTCTTCGGATCAAACTGGATTGATCGCCCTCCCCGGCAATGACGCGAAAATGCTTCATCTTGATAAGTATGCTGAATTTATTCCCAGCGTAGGAATTAACGTCGTAGCATTGTAATGCGCAGAATCCACAGTGTATCCGGGAGTGGTCTTTTAGTTAATCCTTAGGAGCTATTCTCCAAAAGATGTGTATTTGAAAAGGAAATTATGGGGTTGTGGTTGGTTGATTGAGTAATTAATTAAATAGACTATTTTAAAACAAGAAGATGATTGATGGGGTTCTTAGGTTTCCACTCCTTTATTGGTGTCAGTAATTCTCTTCTCTTAGTTTACAATCTCATGCAGGCCATTGATGAATGGTCTTGACGAATATTTTGCTTTAAGCTCTTTTAGAATGAAGCGATCGAGGATGTTAAACACTTGTTCAACAATTAATTCGGACTCTTGGCTTTGCATTTGTGTCCAATCTGCGTGTACGAGGATCTCTAGTTCACACATTGTCAAGAGGATGCCCAGCTAGGTTTATAAAGTTTCTCTACAAGTGTAACATCACACGATCCATTGAAGTACTTAAAGGAATTTAGGGTTATTACCTTGATCAATTGAGTTTCCGCAGATTAGAACCCGGCTTATAAAGTTTAGAACTTCATTGAAATTATAAAGCGAATCATAATTGATGAAATTATTCATAAAAGACTTGAGAAAGTCAAACTTCAATTGCAAAACCAAAGAATCAAAATACAAAATGCGAGAGAGGAAGCGAGTTATGTGATCTAGCGAAAGGTTACATGAACTTGAAATCAAAATCTTGAAACTATGAGAAAGAAAGAACACTCTTTTATGAAAACGAAACCACAGAAATCAAAGCACCCCTTCCACTTTCCTTTAGCTTTTATACCCTTTTCATTGTGATCCGTGTTTTTGGTTGAAGGGCGAACGCACACTTGCATTAGAATCGTAATCTGCTCCAATTCCCGCCCAAATGTTACATGTCGATGCGAGTATCGGTTAGTGGTACGGTACCGATTTGCTAGATGCTGCAGCGTAGAGTACGGTACGATTAGAAGCTGATGCAGGTACGTAACCAACTGATGAATTCGGCTTGGGTGTCTTGGTACCGGTTTAGTAATTACCCGGTACCTACCTCTGCACTTGTTTCCCAGCATCGTTGCACTTCCCGAAACTTCACCACAGCGACTGCCATCATCCTCAATGATCCATATTTGCTTTCTGGACATGAACCCTTGTAACAATTATGTATGAAACCTGAAAAAACCTGTACAAGTCCAGAAACACGAAAACAATTAAAAGTACCTATTCTTATACAAAATGTGAGCAAAGTATGACCTGAAGGTGCTAAATTCCGATATAATTGTTGCTCTTTTGTGTATTCAACAACAACCTTGGCAATTGAAAGAGAAGTAGAAGATGCACGGAGCATCCGAGATACAGGTGCTAGTGGCAAGAGGAAGAAGGATCAGCCTTCTTCTAGTTCGAGAAAGCCCGAGACTTGACTCAGGATTTTAGGGACGGGGCCGCGACTACTCGGGGCCATGGCCGGACAGAACACCTACATGCGTAAGGCAGATGATATGTTATTTTACTGCTTGAATCGGCTTGGACATATGAGGCGGGATTTCGCTGAGAGCCAGGATCCCGGGGTTTTGGGACAGCGATCCTAGTCATCAGTGGGACAGGTGCGGACACAGTTTGTTCCTTCTCACCTCAGTGCGGGCCAGAGGAACTAGCATCAGTCTCAGGATGTTGTACATGTGCCTTTTGCTATGCAGATAGGCCATAGAGGTCAAGTCGGGTTCGAGGCCAAGAATTCCAAGCCGATACTTCAGGGACCTAAGAACGTGTCTACGCTGTGGTACCACAGACTGAGCTTGCAGATCAGTTTGATATACAAGGTACTTTTAAGCTCTCACACTTCTTGATAAGAGTGTTGATTAAATTCGGGTGCATCGTATTCATGTTTATTGCTACATTTGGTGTGAATGCTTTAGGCTTAAAGGTAGAACCTTGGAAAATTCGTTTTATGTGAAATCCCTCTAGGGATTAGGGTGAGGGTTGATCAAATATGTCGAGATTGTGAGTTAGAGATCTCAGGGATTCTACTTACAATGGACTTGCAGGTAAAGGACATATCAGATTTTGATGTCATTTTTTGCATGGATTGGTTGACGACCCATAGAGTCATCATTGATTGTGATCATAGGTGGGTGACCGCCTACACACAAGACGGTATTGTGTTACGTTTTAGGGGGATAAGCATGGTGCTTTACCCCAGACCGTGCACGACTCTAAATGGAGTGGACAGTTGATGGGTTGGCTAGCAAGCCTTACCCTAGAGGATGAGGGGAGACGAGATTTGAGTCTAACTCGAGTGGTTTCCGAGTATGAGGATGTCTTTCCGGACAAGCTGTTGAGATTACCTCCTTACAGGGATGTGGACTTTGTCATTGAGTTACACCCTGTACGTCGCCCATTTCTATGACTCCCCATAGAATGGCACCGGTTGAGTTGTAGGAACTCAAGGTCCAACTAGAATGATTGTTGGACAATGGCTTTATAAGACCGAGCACTTCCGTAGGCGCTCTGATACATTTGAAAAAAGGAATGAAGACCCTTTGTTGTGCATTGATTCGTGACAGTTGAACAAGGTTACGATCAAGAATTGGTATCCATTACCAAGGATTGATGACTTGTTTGATCAACTGAGAGGGGCGCGAGTCTACTCTAAGATAGACCTACGCATCGGTTACCATCAGTTGAGAGTTAGGGAGGCTGATATCCCTAAGACAACATTTAGGACGCGGTATGGGCATTTTGAGTTCACAGTGATGCCCTTCGAGTTGACGAATGTGCCAACAACATTCATGGATCTCATGCACAGGGTATTCTAGCTCTATTTGGATCAGTTTCTTGTGGTCTTTATTGACGACATCTTGATGCTCCGGTCACGAGGGAGACATGAGGATCGGTGCGGAATTGTTCTCCGGGCACTCGGGGACCATCGAGTTGTATGCAAAGTTGATAAGTCACGGTTTGAAGCGTGGGGTGAAATTCTTAGGACCGCCGCGTCGTGTCGGCCCGAATGTGTCAGTAGACCTTGAGAAGGTAGAGGCTGTTATGAGTTGGGAGAGGCCAAAGTCAATCTTTGAGATCACGATTTCTTGGGATGGCGGGGGTACTCTGAGGAGATTCATTGAGGATTTCTCGAAAATTTGGCGGCACATGATTAGATTGACCCCGAGGGGTCGAGTTTGAGTGGGATGACTGTGTGAGAAGGCATTCCAAGAGTTGAAAAAAAGGCTTACTTCAGCTCTATTTTGATTGTCTCGGAATAGGGACAGAGGTACACGATGTACTGTGATGCCTCTAAGGACGAACTAGGATGTGTCTTGATGCGGTCCGAGAGGGTTGTAGCTTATGGTTCCGAACAACTAAAGAATCATGAGCAAAATTACCCTACACATGATCTATAATTGGTGGCCATTGTTTTTACCTTAAAGATTTGGTGCCACTACTTGTATAGTAAGCGGAGTTTAAGGTATTTTTCGGACCCGTAAGAGTCGTATATTTTCACACGGCGTTGGGACCTCGGCGTGACAACCTGGTCAGTGAGTATCACGGAGGATTATGGCTTTACTTTGCATTACCATCCTAGTAAGGCAAATATAGTGGCTGATGCGCTCCTTCGGAAGTCACGGGGAGTGCAGCTAGTGGCTTCACCGAAGGCAGGGTAGCGGATGTTTAAGACTATAAGACAGTTTAGGCTGCAGTACAATGATCAGGCTCAGGAAGCATTAGGGAGTTTGGTAGCTATGCCATCCTTACTGAGCAAGGTGATCGAGTCCCAGGGATAAGATGTAGAGATATCATCCATCAGGGATTGGGTACAGTTATGTACGAGTGATGAATGCTAGGCCATCCACACATATGGTAGTCTTCAATATAAGGGATGGGTCGTGGTTCCCCGATTGATCGATCTGAGAGATAAGATCGTCTAGGAGTTCCACTGCTTCTGTTTTGCTGTGCATCCAAGTGGCACGAAGATGTACTTAGATGAAGCGACACGTTGGAGATTTTGTTCGACGGTGTCTCACGTGTAAGCAGGTAAAGGCTAAGCATTAGAAGCCAACAGGGCTACTCTAGCCTTTAGAGGTAGCAGAGTGGAAGTGGGAGCATATCATGATGGAATTTTGCGACCCACTTGCCACGAACACAGCTGAGACATGATGCGGTATGGGCTATAGTGGACCGGATCACTAAGTCAGCACACTTTCTAGTAGTGCAAATGACTTTCACATTGGAGGAATTCTACCGGGTGTATATTTGTGAGATTGTCCAGTTACATGGAGTGCCAGTCTCTATCGTATCGGACAGGGATCCTAGTTTATGGCACACTTTTGGAAGAGTTTCCCGAAGGCCATAGAGATGTAGTGGATGATGAGCACCGTTTTTTTTATCCACAAATCGATGGTCATTCGGAGAGGACCATACAGGTTTTAGAGGACATGCTGTGAGCATGCATCCTGAATCTTAATGGTAGCTAGGAGGAGCACTTACCCTTAGTAGAATTCGCCTATAACAACAGTTATCAGACGAGTATATAGATGACACCCTATGAGGCTTTATATGGGAGGCCATGTCGATCCTTGATTTGTTAGATAGAGGTGGGAGAGAGTTCCATCACTGGTCCGGATCTGATTAGAGACTCCTTGGTGAAGGTGGGTTTGATACATAAGCATCTTCTTACGACTCAAAGCCGGCAAAAGAGCTACGCCGACATACGGCCTCGACCTCTAGAGTTTGAGGTGGGTGATCACGTCTTCTTGAAGGTTGTTGAATACATAATTGAGCAATAATTATAGCAGAACTTAGCACCTTCAAGTCACATGTTGCTCACATTTTGCATGTGAATAAAATTGCTGTCGCTTTCGTCTTCTACGGACTTATCACGGGTTTTTCCGGAGTCTAATGCATAATTGTACAAGTATTTATGTCCAGGAAGAAAATATGGATCATTGAGGATGATGGCAACCGTTTGGTGAAGCTTCGGGAAGTGCAACAATGCTGGAAAAGCACCAGAGAGCAACATGTACCGGTACACCTTCAACATGTACCGGGTACCTATCTCGAAAAGTGGCAGTGAGCAACATGTACCACACCTTCAACATGTACCGGTACACCTATGCAGAAAAGTGGCAGAGAGCAACATGTACCGGTACACCACTAACATGTACCGATACACCTATGTGAAAACTGCGAGAATTGAGTAGGCATTTGATCCTAACGCAAGGGTACGCTTGTCAATCAACTTTTAATGCGGGATCACATTGGAGAGGGGTATAAAAGCCTTAGGATACAAGGAGAAGGCAGCTTTTGATTCCTAGGGTTAGGTTTTCAGAGAGAAGTGTTCTTTACCATAGTTTTGGAAAAGTTTTTATAGATTAGGGTTGAAGACTTTATTTCTCTGGAGATTTTTTATTCAAGCACATGTAATCTTTCAGTAGGAACATACATCTCGTTTTCATTCTCAGAATTTTATATTTTTCATTCCTAGATTTCACAATTGAATTCTGATTTTCTCAAAGTTCCTTTTATGAATAAATTCCCTTCAATTATGAATTACCTTATAATTTCCATGGAGTTCTAAATTTCTATGCTGGGATTCTACGGTGGAAACTCACCCTGATCAAGGTATATTCCCTCAATTCCTCTTTTATACTTCAATGGATTGTGTGATGTTATTCACTTGTAGAAAACTTTGTAAAAACCTTAGTTGGGCATCCTCTTGACAACGTGTGAACGAGAGATCCTCGATACACGTTGTGCTTGAATACAAATGCAAGCTAAGAGTCTGAATTAATTGGGAACAAGTGTTTAACATCGTTCAATTATCTTTCCTTTCAAAAGAGCATTTAAAGAAAAATCTTCCCATCGAAGACCATTTATCAATGGCTCCTAGATGAGGAAATTTGTAAAACTAAGAGTGGGAATTTGATTCGTGCCCACCATTAGGGTGATAGGAATCAACAAAATTTATATCCCTAGGGTCCTCCTGCATCAAGTAGTCAAGCTCTTTGCAGTATTATAGTAGTCTAAGTGAACACGAGGATGGGTTTTTCTTTGTCTGGCGATTTGCGATGATTCAAAATGGTGAATTTTGTTTTGGATTTTAAGGTGGTGATAAAAGCGAGGGTGTAGTGGTTGGCAAACTGAAATTTAAATAAATAAATGTAAAATAGAACTCCTTGAAGCATTAGGTCACTGGGTTGGATTCCTATAGTAGCGAGGTTCGAGGGTTTATTTCCTCGCGTTCGGGAGGATGGCATATAGTCATTTCCCCGACCCGGATCTTCATTTAACTTTTAAAACTAAGCCCTAATTTCCCTTTTGATAGAAAGCATTTATTTAGCATTTATGGTTCCTACGGTGAAAATCTATCTTGACTCATCCTCGATGATTCATAAGGGAGTAGCCCAATGAGTCTCGATGGATCCTAAAAATAAGAATCCCTTTGAACCTAAAGATTACTAAGTATTGATCAAAGTGGATGCACTTCTGAGTGAAAATCTAACCCCTTGCCTACCTTAGTGGCTTGTAAATGGAAACTAATGGATATTAGTGTATCTAAAGCTAAATACACTAAACCTAAAAGCTTGCCAAGTATTGTGCAAAGAAAGTACATCAAAAAGCAAACCTAAAGTTGGAAATTAGGAACCAAAATGTCAAAACTGCTTGCATGAAAAACGGGGGAACCTAGCGGCATTCAGATCCTGCACCCCTGACAACCTTCCGCCTTCAAGGGAGGAAGGGTTTTGCCGCTCATCCTCGAGTTGTCATCCTTGGAGGGTGGAAATTTGGCACCCCGAAATTGAGAGAAAGAGGAGAGAGAAGAGAAAGCTGAACAAAAGTTTGTAGGTATGCTTTGAAAGATTCAAAGTTAGGGTTACAAGCTATAAGTTGGATTATATAGCCATACGGAGGTGTGGGAAATACCAAAATGCCTAAAATATAGTAATTACAATAGGGGATAAAATGGTAATTAAATCAAAAGCGAAATTAGTTTGGAATCAAAAACATCAAAAACACAGGGGTAGCAATTTCGCTATGTAGGGAATTTCGCTAGCATAGCGAAAATACAAGGCATAGCGAAATTCAAAATTTTCGCTATGCACAATAATTTTCGCTAAGCTAGCGAAATTTCGCTAGCTTAGCAAAAATTTGTGCATAGCGAAAATTTTGCTAGGATTGCGAAAATTTCGCTATGCCATAGCGAATTTCACTGTTCCCCTATCTTTGGATCCTGCTGGCTCTTTGTTCCTGCATCCTGCATCCTAAATCCTACTTGACTTGCTATTTTCTCTTATTTTCTTCTGCTTTGAAATTTCTTCATTCCGACTATTTGAAGAGTGATATAAGATCATATGAAATTGATGGAAATCAACCCGACTTTGGTTATGATTGGATTGACACGATAATTTGGCTTCCAATTCCTGCAAAAACTATAAAAACAACCTCGGAATGCAATTAGAAGTGCAATAGGGACCCGAACATGTCAATTGGGTTAATTATAATAATTAGTACACAAAAAGCGCTCAAAACCTATTAAAAATAGGGTTCAAAATAGCACTTTTTGGGCACTAATAAGAATTACGTGATCGTTAGTGAGTGGAAACCTAAGAATTCCAGCAATCATCCTTCTATTTTAAAATAGTCAATTTAATCAATCCTCAAATCAACAAAACCTGACCCGTAATTTCCTTTTCAATTACACACCTTTGGAGAATAGCTCTAAGGATCAACAATTTAGACCACTCCTGTGGAGATGACTGTGGACTCACGATTACTATAATGCTAGACAGTAATTCCTACGCTTGGGAATGGGTCGAGTACGAATAGAGCGAAGCATTTTTGGGCGCCATTCTTAGGGAGTGTGACCAATCTAGTTGATCTGAAGAGAGCTAGAGGTAATTTGCAATTGCATTGCAAATCCGGTACATTCTCTACTTTTCTTTTTAATTTGTTTTTGTGAGAAATCTCAGTGGGTGTTTTCTTGGACGAAGTAGGTTTAGTGCATGTCGGGTTGGGTACCATGATGAGCAACGCCGACTTGTAAAATGCACCTCTGAAATTTTTGAGGAATCCATAATAAGTCAATTGTCTCAAGATAACGTTATACCTCAAATGGACCATCCTGGGAATCAGCAACCTCTGTTTAATGAACATGCTCAAGGGTTCTGTTAGCCCCTGAGGACTCCATGAACCTCC
>JAEQBH010006466.1:0-70000 GCA_016808115.1 Tetrastigma voinierianum
AATTTTTCATCAACTACCGGATTTTTCGAGATTTGTACTATTTGAACCATCGGTTCCATTAGCGATTGTTCGGCAAAAAGTGGGAAATAAACTAATCTCAAGAAAATGAAATTAGAATAAGCGAAATAAAATGAATGAAAGGGAAAACTAAGTTATAACGAAATGAATCTTTTGAACAATTATCATAAAAGAGACACATCCAAAGAGAAAACGGTGTAGTGAGCGATCAGTTCACGTAGTGAATATTGATGAAATTTCTTGATTATCTCTCAAGTTCAAAGAATCTGTCCAAGGCAATTGTAGTGCGGTGGATCTCTCCACACTCCACATTTCGTTATATCTCATTTTCATACGATTCTCTCGAATTCACAGGGATTAGGATAAGCTACTTTAACGAGAACTTCCTTAATCTGGGTATTTTTCTTTTGCAATACTTCATACCCATTTTATGGAATTTGTACACCTTAGCTCCCAGTTATCGATTGACAAGGATATACAACTTCAGTTACTCTTCTCGAAAGTAGAATAGATCAACCTTTCCTTGATTAGATCTCATTAACATGGATTGGCCTCTGTCGAATTGAGGTGAATTCTCTGCTTGTTTAAATAAGATGAAGTCGATTGGCTCGTTTCTTGACTTCAAGTGAGAGAGGATTTATCTAATTGAACTTACAAAGCTCAAAGGATCCCTAATAGCAGGTTAGTATACCTTCAAAGAACTACTCGTTACCCCCAGGATTGTCTTCCCTGTGTCACTCAGAGGACTTCCTTGAAATCAGGGTAATGACGCAATTCTTAACGGGTATAGGGAAGCGTGTGAGATCCAAAATCAATAAACCAATGTCTACGAAGTAAATTCGTAGCGAAATAAAACGAATGCGGGAAAATACTACGAGAAAGATCAATTCCTAGCTCAGCGTTCTCTTAATGGAGGGTGAGTTCCTTGATTGCGAATTACGCCTCTGACATTCAGCAGTCAATCGACATTTGCAATTGGAAAGCTGGAACAATCGAATTTGAATTTGTGCGAAATTATACGTTCAACTAGTGGTGAAAAGAAATTGATTTCGACATTCGACCCCGACTCAGCGATAACATTCGAGATCCAAACAAAACAAAAGCGAAAAAAAAAGCGAAAAAAGAAAATACGAAACAATGTTCACAAAAATGACGAAAAGAAAAGAAAATAAAGAAAGAAAAATAAAAGAAAGTGAAGCCTAAATTTGCAGTCTCTCCTCTGATGCTGCGACAGTTTTCAATCACGGGTAGCTTTACCATTTATAGGGTTTCTCAGTTGGATTTCATGATAGTACCTGTGTGGATTTCAAAGTACCCGAGGCCCGGTCGATTGCTCATATCGCGACCTACCGGTCTTTTGTCGCGGCGGTCTCGTATCATGACATGCCATCTCATGTCGCGACATCACTCTGAAGTTATTGCAGCTTGTGAAATGGTCGTTCTTGATGTCCTGACATTGAGCGAGCCTTTGCCTGTTTCAGATGATCGTTCTGGATGTCGCGACTTCGTTTCTCTTGTCGCGACATTAGCTCCTTGTACTGCATCTTTGAATGAGTGTTCCCTGATGTCGTGACATCAGCTAAATTCTCTTGTACTCTTCTACTGTTTGTTGTGGTGTCGCGACATCAGTCTTCTTGTCGCGACATCAAGTAAATGACTGCTGCTGTGAATGGGTGCTTCTTGGCGTCGCGACATCAACTCACGGTTTTGAAGCCTTCAGATGTTCTCTTTGTGATGTCTTGACTTCATCCATAATTCTGCTTAGGTATCGATTGGTTGTGTGCCCAGGTGTCAGCGACATCGATCTTCTTGTCGCGACATCACTCTTTTAATTTCTGCTCATTCCTCGGTACTCACCATTTGTGATCCTGTCATGACACGCATTAAAATTCCGCTTTAATCTTCACGATGTCGCGACCTCGGAAGCTAATTTGTGTAGACCTCGAGGGCGCATCGATAGTTCAGCGGTGCTTTATTGCTCTACTATTATTTGCATTTTTATCCACTTATTGTTGCATTTTCCATCTTTTTTGCTTCCTTCTACGCTAATGACAAGTGCGAGTTTCTTCATAATTACGTATATTAAATATTCAACTTTAGCGAAAATCAACGGAAAAATGGGCTAAAGAGATGACTTTTAAGCTCATCAAACTCCCCCAAACTTAAAATTTTGCTTGTCCTCAAGCAAAGGAAAAGAAAGATTTGTTTGTCCTCAAACAAAAGGACATTTTTCTATGATTTATTCTAGAAGTGGCATTCAATTTAATTGCAGTTCAAGGTATCACGAAATTTTACGTACATTTAACTTCGGTCAATTCAAGGTTGGTCTCTGCACTACGCTATACAAAACTAAAATGTTGAAATTGTTTTACAAACAATATACTCATTGGATCCTGTTGAATAATGAATTGTTTTCCTTTCTCATTTTCATACTGAGTCATTTAACTCCCTAAAGTTCTTCACAATTGTGATTGTTTCCATTCTTCCAAATTCCATAGGCTTGTTTTTCATATTGATCTCCACTAATGTAGGTGATTTCGACCTTGAATCAATCGGAGTCTTTAGACTATATTGTTAGGCTTGGGCAATGGGTAGGATGAAGAATTTTGGGTTAAGATTACACCACCCAAACATTTTCTCTTTTCTACCGCCATGCTTATAGCTTCTCTAATAAACTCCACAAACTTCATGTTTGGGACGTCTCTTTGATTTCTTCAATTGATTGTATGCCCCATTTCACTTAGTAATTTCACTTTGAAATTCTCTTTGTTTGCTACCATTCGGGGATAGTGCTATGCTTTAACTTTTAGGCTTTCCTAACACCCTTAGCGAACTTTGGGTTGTGGCTCCCATGAATGGCATTAGGGTGTAGGTGTTGAAACACCCCTCGAACAATTGTTGAGAGTTAGACCCGCAGATAAAACTTATCCACTAAAGCCTTCTTTTACTGTTGCATTTTCTGCTCTTTGCCCTTTTCTTTGCATTCCCTTTTTGAGTTCCTCGGAAACATATGATCCCCCAAACTTCATTTCCTTCTTAAACTGCTTGAATTCTGGTAATCATTAGTTATTTCTTGAAAGTTGAATTTTACGGATGGGTTGGGGTTTCCATTCAGTTTTACTTTTGAAAAATCCCGGTCGGTTAGCTCAATTCATGGAACTTAAGGTGTATGCATCGACATATTAATAAGGATAGGCTAGAATGTTTGAACTATCGAATGGCTGCATCGTTTCTTGTCCCGGTACACGTATCACTGGGATTTAGCCTCGTCGATAATCTAACAAATTCTAGAATACGGATTGAGCAATTTGTGACTAACTATAAGGAGTATCTTGACTCATTTTATTGATGAGTAGTTAAAAGTTAATTGATATTGCGGGATCATGACTCTTGTTGTACCTGAACCTGGGCATGTTTTGTTCCTTACATTTAATATTACCTTCCTCTAATGCGGACTTATCGATTAAATATAAGTAATTTTTTGTACCTTGTGTTTCGATTAAACTATATGCATTTTGTCCTTGTGCAATTTTTTTCTTCATTTGAAACTCCTACTCTAAGCTGCTTCATTGATTAAGCTATTGACCTCTCGGCCAGGTTTATTCTGGAACTATACTCCCTGCACTGATTTCCTAATCATGCGACCTGAGTAACATAACATTTAATGATCAAATGCAAAGTAGCACCAAGCGATTCAATTTAAATTTCTCATTTTATTTACGATTTTCTTTGGCGATTTAGAACCACGAGTATAGAGTAAGAAAGGGGAGAAGGGTTGTTAATGACAGGAATGGATCATTTTTTCTTTTGTTTCTTTGGAGTAGATATTTGGGGATCGGTCGGGTATCGTGAAATTTTGGGAATGGGAAATTTCATTTCCATTCTTTCCTTTCTCTTCTTGCTTTCCTTCTCGGCTTGTTCTTCACTGAAGATTTGATTGGAGTAGTCCACCTTCTCATTCAGTTGATCTTGTCTCTTCCCCGGGCCATTCATTGTATTCTCCATCTCCGTCATTATTTCCAGAAATTTCGGGTGTGTTGATGATCCGGTGCCAACCATTCTACACGCTTTTGTAGGCTTCAGTCTCCCTTTGATTCTTGTCCCTGTCATCCAGCTTCTTCTCGAAATCCCTTTGTATAGACTTGTATAGAATTTGGGATCCCTTGATCTGATCGTCCCATTTGGTTGCATGTTTTTCTTCTTTCTCCTTCATGATGGTTAAAGGAATTTGGAATCGTCTAGCCAGTTGTTATAGAATGTCTCATGAATCGGCAGGTTTACTGCGAAGTTGCTATCTCTTTCCTCGATTTCCTTCTTGAAATCTTCCCCTTGCTGCTTAAATATCCCTTTCATTTGTTCTTCTCTCTTTTTCTGCTCTGCTTCTCTTTCTTGTTCTCTTCTTTGAAATTCTGATTCAAACCTTTCTTCTCTTCTCTGTAGTTCTGATTCAAACCTTTCTTCTTTTCTCTGCAATTCTTAATACCCCATTCTTGATCTCTTTGCCAATTCTTTTCATAAACTTAACTGAACTCTTGTTGCGACCTCCACTCTTTTTCCCTTGCTTCCATTGTTTTGCATGGAAGGCATTTCCATGATTGTCTTGTTCTCTTGTGTCCCCACTAGAACTTTCCTCCTGTTCTCTGAATGTTGCGCATGGAGGGAGAATGGCTAAAGGAAAAATCAGGCTTCTGTCATCACATATGCGGTGTCTGCAAATGTGAAATTATGACTATCTGGAGGAGTTTCTGTGTTCACTTCTTCTTCTCTTGCTGTTGAAGCTTCTTCTCCTGTTTTAATCAGTACCCCCTTTTTCTTCTGGTTTCTGGGTCCTTTACTCACTCACATCGATAAAATTAACGATGTCGAGGAACTTCTTACGCTTCCCGATTCCCTCTAACTCCGGCCTTCAAGCATAAGATTGTAGCATTCTTTGGGTGAGGATCAATCCTCTTGTTTCGTCATTGGTACCTCATTGCTCGAATTTTCTATTATTGTCCCTATGTTGATCTTGTACCCCTTGAATGGCGTATAACATCGGCTTCTGTTCTCTCAACGTGCTCGGTGTGCAGTTTGGAACAAAGCAGAGGCTAAGAAATAAAACCATACGCCAGCACTCCTCGAGTGAGGCTTCCCACATTCGGGGTTTTGGTCCTCCTTTCTCTTGCCTCGATTAAGCCTTCCGTCCGGTGAGTTTTATGATCTTCTTCGTCTGGTTTTCTGAGCTTTTGAATTTCGTCCCATGTTTGTGTCTGCCATTTCATAGACTTGGTTGTAGCTGTGCTCCATATCGCACCCACATTCCTCGGCGTGGCGTATTGTCCTTCACACTGCAGTTAAGTGAACTCGCCTCTTTCTTTTTATCACGCTCTTGATGTGGGAGGGTTTCCCAACCTCTTTTTTCAATCATTTCTTTGAAGGGGGTGATAAGGTTTTTGAATCGTCTTTCTGCTACAAAACCCTTTCCGGCGTAATGTTTCCTCCAGTTCGAGTAGGCTTCCTCTGACACAAAATCTTCGATTTCCTCTTCTGCTACTTTCTCCTTGCCCTTTTTAGTGTTTCCTTGAGAGCATTGGTCCCTACGATGCCCGGCGAGCATTCCTTCATTCGGTTCTTCATTTGTTTTTCTTATTTGGTTGCGTTTTCCTCCACTGAATTCTTCTTGGTTAGGTGTGGCATGCGGGGTTCGACCATTTGAGAAGAAGGAAAGTTTACGAGAAAGATTTCGGGGCCCAGGGTTTTTAAGGGCTTAGAATCGGAGGGTAAGGAAATGATCGGGTTACGGAAATTGGAGTGGAAGTTGGAAAAAGGATTCTGATCGTTGCAATTGAATCAACATTTATGAGCTCTAATGATTATGTCATTAAATTTCACATGTCGCGGCTTTAATGCCACAGGGAAACAAGATGCTGTCATTTAAAATTAGGGCAAACTTTAAATTTGCCAGCTGGCATCACTGTCGCGACATAACATTTCTTGTCGCGACATTCTCAAACCTTGGTGGGACAAGTCATCCCTTGGTTGTGATACGAGTATTTCGGTGAGTGTTATGATGTCGCGGCTTGACTTCCTTTTTGGAGGAAGTTCTCTTGTCGCGACTTCATCTTCAAGCTCAAGTGCGAGAGCTTTTCATTTAGCTACTCTAACATCTTGATCACATAAATCAATTTCACACAGCAATTCATTCATATATTCAATTCACTTTTCACTTAAGAATTCGAGATAGGGAAAAGATAGCACCACTTTTCTTGTATTCTCTCTGTGAGTTCTTGAAGTTATCCATGAGGTTGCTCTTCCTCTTTCTTTGCATTTTTTTTTACGCAGGAGCATTAACGATAATATCAAAAAAATTGTTTAAACAAAAATTCAAGTCCTATATTAGTGTAATTTAATCAAAGCGACTTCGACTAAAATTAGCTAAAATTAGAATTGATTTCTTATGGGTTGCCTCCCATCAGTACTCAGTTTGCGTCCTTCATTTGGACTTGTTGTGTTCCTTAGTACCTTTTAGATATCTCTTGGAGCTCTTAGTTTCCTTCTTCTCTGCTTAAATAATGCTTCACTCTTTGTCCATTTACCCTAAATTCTTCTCGATGTCTGTCGCCCAATGTCCCACTTTGAATGTATTGCTTGACACCACTGTGTATGGTCCACCCCATTTGGATTTCAACTTCCCTGGAAACAATTGCAGTCTAGAATTAAACAGTAGAACTTTTTCCCCTGCTTTGAATTCTTTTCTCAAAATTCTCTGATCATGCCATTTTTTTGTTTTGTCTTTGTATATTCTAGCATTATCATAGGCTTCATTTCAAATTCTTCAATTCAGACCGGTTAGACAATCTTTCTTCTTTACGACTTTAAAATCGAAGTTTAATTTCTTAATGGCCCACATTGCCTTGTATTCCAATTCAAGAGGTAGATGACATGGTTTGCAAAAAACAACTACGTATGGGGACATTAGATGGGAGTTTTTGTATGCGATCTGTGGCGAGGTGCATCGTGAGTTTGGAATTCCAATCCTTCTGCTTGAAGCTCAAGATCTTTTCAAGTATTCTTTGATCTCATTGGAAATTACGCCTTGTCCATTAGTGCAGGGATGATAAATTGAAACTGGTACATGCTTAATCCCATTACACGCTCATGAGTTTTGCAAATATTTTGTTCGCAAAGTGGGATCCCAAATCAACGATGATATTACGGGTGTTCGAATGCGCTTTCGAAAATATTCTTTTAGGAGCATTTCATTCTATGGCGATGTTCCAATCCTTTGGCATTGATCACCACAATTTCACCTGTTGCACGATCTCTACGAAGATAGTAGGCCCGATAAAATCTGATTGGAGTATCTTGTGGCATTTTCTCGGAGAAATGTCCCATATGGTGATGCATGGCATTCATTCAAATCTTTGCCTTGTTCATTTCGCACATCTTATGCTATTCTCATATCGACACCTCTTTTGAATAATTAGGTCATCCCATATATAATACACCCCTTCTCGATTACGAGTTTCCTCTTATTGGTAGGCGAATTAAAGGCATTACTCCCTGGGCGGATAATTCACAACATCGCATACCATGGAAGTTGGAAGGAAACTTTAAGCAAATTGCTCATCTGGGAGTTCTCTGTTAACATCACATTTTTTCTTCTTCATCTTGCTTCTTTCTACTCTTGACAAGAGTGATCTAGCTATCACATTGTCACATCCTTTTTATCCTTTATTTCCGTCGAGCTCTTGCAACGGCGGCACCCATCTTATCAATCTTGGCAGCCTCCGGCACCGACATCAAGTATTTGATTCTTTGCATGATCTGTGTGAATTACCATGGGATCCCAAAATGTATTACTAAATTTTCCATGACGAATCTTATGGCTAGCATCTCCTTTTTCGAGTTGTTGAGTAGTTCTCTTGTGCCTCATTGAAGGTCTTACTAGCATAGTATATGGCCTTGAATACTTTCTCTTTTCTTTGCCCCAACAAAGCTCCCATAGCAAAATCACTGGCATCACACATTATTTCAAATCCTTGATTCCATTAAAGTGCAGCCATTATAAGGTGCACCACTAATCTTGCTCTTGATTCCTTCGAATGCCTCCTTCTTTGAGTCATCAAATTGAACCTTGTATCCTTTTCCCGATGTCGCATAGTGAATTACGGCTATTTTTGAAAAGTCTTTGATGAATCTCTGTCAAATCCAGTATGCCCGAAACTTCTTACTCCTTTTCTTCTTGTGGTAGGTGGTGCGAGTCTTGATAATGGATACTTTGGACTTGTCGACTTCTAATCCGATGTAAATTTTATACCCAAACAATCCCTTACTGTTACCATAAAATGGCATTTTCCCCAGTCGGTGCTAGGCTGTTTGTGGCATCTTGAGTATTGTTTCAGTTGTTTAAACAACGATCAAAGCTGGATCCATATACGATAAAAATCATCCATGAAAATCTCCATTACTTCTTCAACGAATCACGAGAATATAGACATCATGCACCTCACGGAATCTTAGTTTGGAGCATTACATAACCCAAAAGGCATCCTTACGAGCGAAGTACCGTAAGGGCATGTGAGCGTGGTCTTCTCTTGATCTTACGGAGCAATAGCAATCGATTATATCCTTAGTACCCATCCGAGAAAACAAAATGAAAGTGTCACCTTCTTTATCCGACATCGATCAATGAAGGCAAAGGAAAATGATCTTTTACGATTCTTTGTATTCAACTTCTGCCCTTAATCAATACATACTCTCCCATCCTGTCGCTTTGTTCTTGTTGAATCAATTCATTTTTCATTTAAATCACAGTAGAAGCACTCTTTAGGAACCATGGAATTTGGGCTCACCCAGGGACTATACGGGAAATAGCATAGATGAAACCGGCATTCATGATTTGAGTACCTCCTTTCGACTACTTCCTTCATCCTTCCAGATTGATCTTCTGCGATGTTCTGAGATGGTTTGAAGTCTCTTCTAGAATCTTATGCATGCAAGCATTGGTGATACCCTTGGTTCATGAGATAGACGAAGCTAGAATTCCTTATGCCTCCTAATATTTCGGCAATCTTTGTTCCCTCGGCATCTTGAGTACATTTGAATGATCCTTTGGTTTTTCTTGGTAATTCCAAGTAGGCATCTTTAAATGTGAGAGGCAACTCTTTCAAAACTAGCCCATACGTCTTGGTTTCTTGATGAATAATCCTCTTTTTCACATTTTCCCCATTATCTTTTCTGTTTTGCCTGAGCTCGTGCAGTTTCTATAGAATGAAAGCGTTGTATGGAAGTCGGAATAGACATCTTCGAATTATCTTGGGAATTCATCTCTTTTCATTGATAAAGCGGAGTGTTACAATCATTGTTAACATCGAATTTGGAAATAGAGACAAAATCGACCTATTGCAACTTTCCTTGTTTACGTCTATATTTTTCAAGCTTTGATCAAGTTAAAAGCGGCTTCCTCTCCGACCCTCGAGAGTAGGACTCCTTTTTGCATGTCAATCGGGCGGCTCAGTAGCTAGAATGGTCTTCCCAATAGCGAGGTGTGAATCTTCTTCCATGTCGGGATGATGAAATCTTTGGGAAAACAAACTTTCAACGTTGACCGGCCCACATCTTGATGACTCCGCCGGGTTTTACCATCGATGCATGCGCCATTTGTAGAGTATGATTGTGGGGTAAGCTCCCCCAGAGAACTTAGTTTCTTGGCAGCGAGAGAGAGGCATCAGAGTGTCTGGCTCAGTCCGCGAAATGACACAGAATTCAATTCCTCCCGACAATCCTGAGGAATGAGTGAAGCTCCACAGGTCTTTCATCTTCGCGGTAGTTCTTTTCTAATTCTTGCGCGCAGAGTGGCGGTGAGATTCACTATTCCTTCTTCTACTATTTTCTTTTTCTTGCTGATATCATGAAATTTTTGCATAAAGTAACTCGAGTAACCACTTCGATAAAAGGCATGCGATTTCGGCCTGGAAAGTTTTCAAAAAAGAATCTTATGTGCTCCTCCGTCTTTGATTTCTGCAGTCTTTGTGGAAATGGAACTGCATGCTTTGATCCTTGGATGTTCTTCTTTTCTACTCCTTCTTTGTCATTCTCGGTGTCTCTTCTCTCACGGTCTTGCGCTACTTCTTTATTCTTGTCATCTTTCTTTCCTCTCTTGGCTCCTTCCCACTCTAAAACACGGCCGTGGAGTCTTTTAGGTTCTTCCTTGTGTCTACTTAGGAAGGCATCTTTCCTCGGCTTTGCGGGGTTAGGGCCCGGTTGCGCCACCTTGTGTCTCGGGTTCTTCGGGGATGCATTGGTAGTGAAAAATTTGAGAATTGGTAGCGATTCTTTGAATTCTCAATTGTTCATGGAGGCTCAGCGGCTTTTGTGTCCCCAATAAGCTGCGACATCTGTTCCTCAGATGGGGCCCTCCTCGACCACGGTATTCATTCACATTGCTCATTTAGATCTTTGCTTCTTTCTTCTTCTTTGGAACCTTGGTAGGCTCTTGATACCCTTGTGGGGTTACGTCCTGCCTTGGGCCTTGAGAAGCCCCTCCACCATACGAGAAGTTCATGGTTCTGATCTTTGGGTGATAGTGTGTTGGAAGGTTAGGATTGGGTTTGAAATGATAAGCTCTTGGCTCACCCAAATAATTAACCTCTGCAGCATCATAAAATTCTTCATTTACCCTCTCGGCACCTTCGTAACTCCTTTTCCAATTGCTCCTATTTCATAGGCGGTGTGTGTGTCTTTCTTTCTTGCTTGTCTAACTTTGTGCATAATAGGCGTCGACTTGGCCTCTATGGCACATCATCTTGCTCGGCTCCATGATTCCTACTCTTTCTCTGTTGTTTCCTTTTGGCTTTCGGAAGGAGTTTCATGTACATTTGGCGAGATCTTCAATCAGTTCTTTTGCCTCTTGACCTTTTTTCGTTTTTAAATGCTCCTGACATGAAGCATCGATGATCCCCTTTGATATATCATTCATGGCATGATATCTGATATTCAGCCTGGGTGCTTCAAATCCTATCCCATTACATTGGACATCTTCTAAACCTTGGATTTGAATCTTTCCCGAGCTACATCTGGGCTTTCATCTTCCCCCTATTTGGAACCTGATGATTCCTCCTTAACTACGTAGTTAAAAGTGGGGAAAGAATCTACTAAGTAGGCCTGACTAACTCCTCCCAGTATCAAACGAACCATATGGTAATGATTCATACCATGTAGGCTGCTTTGTATCTCTCGGGGGAGAATGGGAATAGATACGGTTTGAAACTACGGTCTCACCCCATTGACAACGTTATTAGCCATCTGAGGGAATCTTCCCAGTGCTCGTTTGGATCTTCGGTGGGATGACCGATGCAAAGCGGATCTCTTCGGACCATTGTAATCGTCTTGGCTTGATTGAGTATTGGCATCAAGCTGCGGTGTCCCGATTCTTTGATATTCATCTTGTATAATTGGTCTCCGAAAGTCCTCCCATTGTATACGTGATTGGAGGCCTTCATTTGTTTTCTCTATCTTTCGTCATTACATTTCACACATCTTTCATACGCCATGGTGGAGGTTTAACCTTCATATCTTTCTCAAGCTTCCGAGTGTTTACAATTACCTTAGCTCTTGGAATCGGTCGATGATATTTCCTATACATTGTTAAACTTCGTTCTGAAAACAAAACATACTAACATTAACGAGGATTAGTTTGGTCATGAATATTTTCAATTTGGTTTGTTAAAGGTCAGTGGCATAAAAGAGTCACTGCTTGAAAAGCTATTTTTGGTCTTTTCTTTTAAAATGTCCAAATTAGTATTTCCTTCTTTTGTCTGAATATTGATTACTAAATCCCTTCGATCCCCGGCAACGGCGCCATAAAACTTGTTGACTTGACCAAAACACATATACAAATTTATATGTCGTTATCACCAGAGGACTATTGTCTAATCCACAGAGCCGCCATAAAACTTGTTGAGACGAAAAAAGATCTCCTATAATTTATCATTTTCAATTTGGTTTTGGCGAATGCAACACAAGTGCCTGGTCGACAAGTAATAAATGGATTTAAGTCGGATATCGATCCCACGAGATCTCGAGAATTTTCATCCCGACTACGATTTACTCGAAATTCATACTATTTGAACCATCAGTTGATAACGGTGTTCAGCTTAAAAGCTGGGAAATAAACTAATCTCAAGAAAATGAAAATTAGAATAAACTGAAATAAAATGAATGAAGGGAAAACTAAGTTCTATAACAAGAAATGAATCGCGAACAATTATCATAAAGAGACACATCGAAGCAATTTGTAGTGAGCGATCGATTCTGTAGTGAATATTGATGGGGGCCCTAACAGTTATCTCAAGTTCAAAATCTGTCCCGAGGCAATTGTAGTCTGTTGGATCTCTCCGCACTCCACATTTCGTTATCTCATTTTTCTGATTCTCTCGAATTACGAGTTGAGATAACTACTTTTAACAAGAACTTCCTTAATACGGGTATTTTCTTTGCAATACTTCATGCGGCATGGAATTTGCCGCATGGCTCCCGAGTTATCGATTGACGAGGATATACAACTTCAGTTACTCTTCCTCAAATTAGAATGATCAACCTTTCCTTGATTAGATCTCATTGGCTACGGGATTATCCTTATCCAGATTGAGGTGAATTCTACACTTGTTTAAATAGATAAGTCGTTCCTTTCGTTCTTGACTTGAGTGAGAGGATTTATCTAGAGTGAACTTGCAAAGCGCAACGGATCCACCCCAATAGCGGTTAGTATACCTTGAAGAGCTATCGTTACCCCGGGGATTGTCTTCCGCATTGTCACTTTCGGAGGACTTCCTTGAAATCGGGGTAATGACGCAATTCTTACTTGGGTATAGGAAGCGATATTCAGATCCCGAAATCAATAAACCCGATAATACGAAGTAAATTCGTGGCGAAATGAGCAGAATCTTGGAAAATACTACGAAAGATCAATTCTAACTAAAAGCGTTCTCTTAATGAAATTTGAGTTCATGATTCTTGAATTACGCCTTCTGACACATTCCAGTCAATAGAGCATTTGCAATTGGAAGCTGAGCAATCGAATTTGAATTTAATGCGAAATTCCATCTGCGTTGACTAGTAATTGAAAGAAATTGATTTGACGTCGGCTTATTTCAGCGATAACGTTCGGTCCAGGCAAGCAAGCGAAAAAAGCGAAAAAAGAAATCACAGCAATCTGTTTCTAAAAATGGCGAAAAGAAAAAGAAAATAAAAGAAAAGAAAAATAAAAAGTGAAGCCTAAGCTGCGAATCTCTCCTCGTGCGCTGCGACTTGAACCAATGCAGGTAGCTTTTCTATTTATAGGGTTTCTCGATTGGGCCTAAACCCAATGTACCTGTTTGTGGATTTCAAAGTACCCAGGCCCAGGTCAGTGCTCATGTCGCGACCTCAGTTCTTTTGTCGCGACAGTCTCCATGTCGCGACATCTATACTCATGTCGCGACATCACCCTGAAGTTACTGCGACTTGTGATAGTCGTTCTGATGTCGACATTGGCGAGCCTTTGCACATTTCGGATATTCGTTGGATGCGACCCGTTTCTGCCGACATTAGCTCTGCTTATCGCTGCGTCTTTGAATGAGTGTTCCCTAATGTCGTGACATCAGCTAAATTCTCTTGTACTCTTCTACTGTTTGTTGTGGTGTCGCGACATCAGTCTTCTTGTCGCGACATCAAATAAGTCTTCTTCTTTGTGAATGGGTGCTTCTTGGCGTGTGACTCATCAGCTCACGGTTTGAAGCCTTGGATGTTCTCTTTGTGATGTCTTGACTTCATCCATAATTCTCTGCCGGTATCAATTGGTTGTACTTGGTGTCGCGACATCAGTCTTCTTGTCGCGACATCACTCTTTAATTTACGCTTTCGTTCCTCATTTTCTGTTTGTGATCCACTGTCGCGACACCATTAAATTCCTTTAATCTTCACGATGTATCGCGACCTGGTATTTGTGTAGACCTCGAGAAATTGCGTCAATAGTTCGACCAGTGCTTTATTTACGCTCTACTATTATTTGCATTTTTTATCCACTTATTGCTGCATTTTCATCTTTCTTGCTTCCTTCTGCTAATGACAAATTCTTGAGTTTCTTCATGGTCTGTATATTAAATATTCAAGCTTTAGTGAGAGAAATTACCCCCCCCCCCCCTCTTTACCCCCCTGAGACGGGTTTTGGGTGAGAGATGACTTTTAGCTCGTGAGCTCCCCCAGCTTAAAATTTTTCAGTCTCGAGCGAAGGAAAAGAAAGATTTGTTTGTCCTCGAGCAAAAGGACATTTGCATGATTTATTCTAAGTGGCATTCAATTTAATTGCGAGTTCAAGGTATCTGAAATTTTACGTACATTTAACTTCGAGTCCGATTCAAGGTTGGTCTGCTTTTACGCTACTCTGAAAACTAAAATGTTGAAATTGTTTTACAAAGCGATATACTCATTGGATCTGTTGAATAATGGTGTTTCCTTTCTCATTTCCTCTTGAGTCATTTAACTCCTAAAGTTCTTCACAATTGTGATTGTTTCCATTCTTCCAAATTCCATAGGCTTGTTTTTCATATTGATCTCCACTAATGTAGGTGATTTCAGCCTTCAAGATCAATCAGGTCTTTTGGGCTTATATTGTTAGGCTTGGGCAATGGGTAGGATGAAAGGAATTTTTGGGTTAAGATTACCCTAAACATTTTCTCTTCTTTTCTACCCTTTCCTTCTTATAGCTTCTCTAATAAACTCCCCTAAACTTCATGTTTGGGACATCTCTTTGATTTCTTCAATTAATTGTATGCTATTTCACACTTGTAATTTCAGAATTCTCTTTGTTTATACCATTCGGGGATAGTGCTATGCTTTAACTTTTAGGCTTTTAACACTTGTAGCGAACTTTGGGTTAGTAGCTCCCATACCGAATGGCATTAAGTGCCCAGGTGTTGAAACCCCTCGGAACTTAATTGTTCGAGAGTTAGGCCCGCAGATAAAGCTTATCCTGAAGCCTTCTTTTACGTTGCGTTTTACGCTCTTTGCCTTTTCTTTGCATTCCTTTTTAGGTTCACCGAGTATGATCCCCGAGCTTCATTTCCTTCTCTTCACTTCTTGAATTCTGGGTAATCATTGGTTCTTCTTGAGATTGAATTTTACGGATGGGTTGGGGTTTCCATTGGTTTACTTTTGGCATCAGTCGGTTGCTTCCGATTCATGGAACTAAGGTGTATGCATCGGCATATTATTAATAAGGATGGCTAAGTAAACCGAACTATCGAGAATGGCACGCATCGTTTCTTGTCGATTTGTATCACTAGGATTTAAGCCTCGATCGATAATCTAACCAAATTAAGTCTGGATTGAACATTTGTGACCCAACTATAAGGAGTATCTTGACTCATTTTATTGATAGTAGTTAAGTTAATTGATATTCAAACGGGATCCTTGACTACTTTGTTGTGCCTGAGCTTCGAAAATCATGTTTTGTTCCTTCATTTGTACCTTCCTCTGATACGGACTTATCGGTTAAATATAAGTAATTTTTTGTACCTTGTGTTTCAATTAAACTATATGCATTTGTCCTTATTCTCTTGATTTTTTCTTCATTTCGACTTACTCCTACTCTTTGCCGTTCAATTAAGCTATGACCTCTCGGCAATTTTGATGCAGGCTATCTCTACTTTGATTTCCTAATCATGCAACCACAAGTATTATAACATTGAACAATCAAATGCAAAGTAGCACAACTGATTCGATTTAAATTTCTCATTTATTTCGATTTTCTTTGCAGCGATTTAGAACCGCAGTATAAGTAAGAAAGGGAGAAGGGTTGTTAGACTTAAGGAATGGATGTATTTTTTTTTCTTTTGTTTCTTTGGAGTAGATATTTGGGATCCGAGTCGAGGGTATCTAAATGAGGCATTTGGGAATGGAAATTTCATTTCCATTCTTTCCCTTTCTCTTCTTGCTTCCTTCTCGGCTTGTTCTTGATGAAGAGATTTGATTGGAGTAGTCCACCTTCTCATTCGATTGATCTTGTCTCTTCCCAGGCCATTCATTGTATTCTCCATCTCGAGTCATTATTTCCGAAATTTCGAGATTGTGATCGGATCGAGTTTTCGACCATTCTGCTGCTGTAGGCTTAGTCTCCCTTTGATTCTTCCCTGTCATCTGAACTTCTTCTCGAAATCCTTTGTATAGACTTGTATAAATTTAGGATCCTTGATCCCGATCGTCCCATTTGGTTGCATGTTTTCTTCTTTCTCTTCATGATGGTTAGAGGCTGGGGTCGCGTGCAAGCAGTTGTTATAGAATGTCTCATGAATCGGCAGGTTCTGCCCGAAGTTTGCTATCTCTTTCCTCCGTTTCATGCTGAAATCTTCCCTTCTTGCTTAAATATCCCTTTCATTTGTTCTTCTCTCACTACGCTCTGCTTCTCTTTCTTGTTCTCTTCTTTGAAATTCTGATTCAAACCTTTCTTCTCTTCTCTGTAGTTCATGATTCAAACCTTTCTTCTTTTCTCTGCCGATTCTTCTTCCTATTCTTGATCTCTTCTTTTTAATTCTTTTTCATAAACTTCTTTACGAACTCTTGTTGCAACCTCCACTCTTTTTCCCTTGCTTCCATCTTGTTTTGCATGGAAGGCATTTCCATGATTGTCTTGTTCTCTTGTGTCCCCAGAACCTCTTGTTCTCTGAATGTTACTTAGCATGGAGGGAGAGCGGCTAAAGGAAGGAGAAATCCAGGCTTCTGTCATCACGCTGCCCCAGTGTCTGCAAATATTAGTATGACTACTGGAGGAGTTTTACGTGTTCCTTCTTCTTACTCTTGTATTTAGGCTTCTTCTCTGTTTTAATCGTACCACTTTTTTCTTAAGTTTCTGGGTCCTTTACTCACTCCTGTCAATAAGAGTGGTGATGTCAGAGGAACTTCTTCTTCTGCTTCCCAATTCCCTCTAACTCCAGCCTTCAAGCATAAGATTGTAACTGTTGCTGGGTGAGGGATCAATCCTCTTCTGTTTCCTTCGTGGTACCTCATTATCGAATTTTCTATTATTGTCCCTATGTTAATCTTGTGCCACCGAGAATGGCGTATAACATCACGACTTCTGTTCTCTCCAACGTGCTCAGTGTACGGTTGGAACCAAAACGAGCTAAGAAATAAAACCATACCTTGGCCTCCTCGGTGAGGCTTCCTGGTCGAGGGTTTGGTCCTCCTTTCTCTCTTGCCTCGGGTCGCCTTCCGTCGGTGAGTTTTTATGCTTGATCTTCTTCAAATCTGGTTTTTCTATGAGCTTTTTGAATTTCGTCCCATGTTTGTGTCATGCCATTTCATAGACTTGGTTAATGGCCTGTGCTCCATATGGCACCCACATTCCTCGACGTGGGTTTGTGTCCTTCACGCCTGCAGTTAGTAGAACTCCTTACCCTCACTGCGCATATCACGCTCTTGATGTGCGCGAGAGGTTTTCCCAAACCTGTTTCAATCATTTCTTTGAAAGAGAGTGATAGGGTTTTAGATAGTCTTTAGCTACAAAACCCTTCCGGCGTAATGTTTCCTCCGATTCGAGTAGAGCTTCCTCGACACAAAATCTTGATTTCCTCTTTCTTTCTCCTTGCCACTTTTAGTGTTTCCTTCGAGGAGCTGGTCCCTCGATGCTTCGCGGGCATTCCTTCATTAGTTCTTCTATTGGTTTTCTAGCCTGGCAGTTTGTTTCCTCCTGAATTCTTCTTGGTTAGGTGTCTTTGTCTGGGGTTATTATTTGAGAAGAAGGAAAGTTTCTGAAGATTTCGGGAACTAGGGTTTTTAAGGGCTTAGAATCAGAGGGTAGAGGAAATGATCGGGTTCTGGAAATTGGAGTGGAAGTTGGAAAAAGGATTCTGTCGGTTACAATTGAATCAACATTTATGAGCTCTAATGATTATGTCATTAAATTTCATGTCGCGGCTTTAAATACTTACGGAAACAAAGATCTTTGTCATTTTAAATTAGGGCAAACTTTAAATTTGCCAGCTGGCATCGATGTCGCGACATAACATTTCTTGTCGCGACATTCTCAAACCTTGGTGGAATGAAGTCATCCCTTGAGAATTTGTGATACCAGTATTCGGTGAGTGTTATGATGTCGCGACAACTTCCTTTTGGAGGAAGTTCTCTTGTCGCGACTTCATCTTTCAAGCTCAAAGTGCAAAGAGCTTTTCATTCTTTAGCTACTCTAACATCTTCAGCATCACATAAATCAATTTCACACAACAATTCATTCATATATTCAATTCACTTTTCATAAAATTCAGATAGGGAAAAGAATGCTTCCCTTTTTCCTGTATTCTCTCCTGTGAGTTGCTGAAGTTATCCATCAGTTGCTCTTCCCTCTTTTCTTTGCATTTTTTTTTTCGTAGGAGCATTCTGCAATAATATCAAAAAATTGTTTAAACAAAAAAATTCAAGTCTATATTAGTATAATTCAATCAGCGACTTAGACTAAAATTCGAGAAACTAAAATTAGATTGGTTCTTATGGGTTTGCCTCCCATCGGGTACTTTCAGTTAAGTCCTTAAATTTGGACTTCTTGTTGTGTTCCTTAACTTTTTAGATATCCTGCTACAGACTCTTAGTTCACTTCTTCTTTGCTTAAATAATGCTTCAGTCTTTGTCCATTTACCCTAAATTCTTCTCCAGTATCTGTCCTTAATGTCACTGCCCCAAATGTATTGCTTGACACCACTGTGTATGGTCCACCCCATTTGGATTTCAACTTCCCTGGAAACAATTGCGAGTCTGAATTACTTGATTAGAACTTTTTCCCACACTTTGAATTCTTTCTCAAAAAATTCTACGATAATGCCATTTTTTGTCTTGTCTTTGTATATTCTAGCATTATCATAGGCTTCATTTCCTCGAACTATTCTAATTCGAGGACGATTCAGACGATCTTTCTTCTTTTCTGACTTTAAAATCGAATTTTAATTTCTTAATGGCCCTGTTGCCTTGTATTCGATTCAAGGAGTAGATGACATGGTTTGCGAAAACAACTGCGTATTAGGGACATTAGATAGGAGTTTGTATCTCGATCCTGTAAGCCCAAGTGCATCATCAAGTTTGGAATTCCAATCCTTTGTGAGCTCACGAGTCTTTTCAAGTATTCTTTTGATCTCTCACATTGGAAATTTACCTTGTCCGGTAGTGCAGGGATGATAAGCTAAACTCAGTACATGCTTAATCCCATACCTGCTCATGAGTTTTGCAAATATTTTGTTCGCAAAGTGGGATCCCCCATCACTGATGATAGTTCTGGGTGTTCCAAATCTGCTCAAAATATTCTTTTAGGGGCATTTCATTCCTGCTGCTGATATTTCCAATCCTTTGGCATTGATCACTTTAATTTCACCTGGCCTTACAATCTCTCACGAAGATAGTAGGCCAATAAAATCTGATTGGAGTATCTTGTGAAAACATTCTTTCTCGGAGAAATATCCCCATATGGTGATGCGGCATTCATTCAAAATCTTTGCCTTGTTGTTCATTTCGCACACATCCTTCTTATTACCATGTCAGCACCTCTTTTGAATAATAGTGGGTCATCCCATATATAATACCTGCTGTCAGTTTTGAGTTTCCTCTTCTGTTGGTAGCTGAATTCTGAAGGCATTACTCCACAGGCAAGATAGTTCACAAGATCAGCATACCATGGAAGTTGGAAGGAAACTTTAAACAATTGCTCATCTAGGAAGTTCTCTGTTAACATCACATTTTCTTAACCCATTATTTGCTTCTTTCTCTTGACAAGTGATCAGCTATCACATTGTCACATCCTTTTTATCCTTTATTTCCAAGTCAAACTCTTACCATGACAGCACCGTCTTATCGATCTTGGCTTGGCCTCCTTTTTCGACATCAAGTATTTGATTCTTTGCATGATCTGTGAATTACCGCGGGATCCCGGAATGTGTGCACAGAATTTTCACGAAATCTTATGGCTAGCATCTCCTTCGGTTGTTGAGTAGTTCTCTTGTGTACCTCATTGAGTCTTACTAGCATAATTATATGGCCTTGAATACTTTCTCTTTTCTTTGCTGACACGGCTTCCATAGAAAAATCAACATCACACATTATTTCAAATCACGATTCCATTACAGTGCGGCCATTATAGGTGCTGTGCCTAATGCGCTCTTGATTTCATGAAAGCCTCCTTGCGAGTCATCAAAAATTGAACACTGTATCCTTTTCCGGTAATGCATAGTGGTCGGCTATTTTGAAAAGTCTACGATGAATCTCACCCGTAAATCCAGCTATGCCCGAAAACTTCTTACTCCTTTTCTTTGTGGTAGGTGGTGCGAGAGTCTTGATAATGGATACTTTGGACTTGTCGACTTCTAATCCGGTGTGAAATTTTATGCCCCGAGAACAATCCCTTACTGTACCATAAAATAGCATTTTTCCCAATTGATGCTATATTTGTTTGTCTTGGCATCTTAAGTATTGTTTTCCAGTTGTTTAAGCAATGATCAAAGTTTGGATCCATTACAAAGTAAAATCATCAGCTAAATCTCATTACTTCTTCAACGAATGCGAGAATATAGACATCATGCACCTCCGGAATGTAGGTAGACGATACATAACCCAAAGGCATCCTTGAAGGCAAAGTACCATAAGGGCATGAGCGTGGTCTTCTCTTGATCTTACGGGTGCAATAGCAATCGATTATATCCACAGTACCCCCGTCGAAAACAAAAATGAGGGTGTCACGCTAACCTATCGACATCGATCAATGAAAGGCAAAGGGAAAATGATCTGCAGTTCGTATTCAACTTCACCGTAATCAATACACTTACTCTCCATCACATCCTTTCATTCTTGTTGGAATCAATTCATTTTTTTCATTTCGATCCTGATAAACCCCACTCTTTGGAACCACATGGTAGGCTCACGAGGACTATACGAAATAGCATAGATGGAAACCGGCATTCAACAATTTAATTACCTCCTTTATTTCTTCCTTAATCACTTTGGATTCGAGTCTTCTACGATGTTCTCTGAGATGGTTTGAAGTCTCTTCTAAGCGAATCTTATGCATACAAGCATTTGGTGATACCCTTCGGTTCTTGATAGACAAGCTAAATTCCTTATGCTTCCCTAATATTTCAGCCAATCTTTGTTCCTCGGCATCTTTGAGTGCGAGTGAATGATCCTTTAGTTTTTCTTGGTAATTCCAAGTAGGCATACTTTAAATGGCGGGCAACTCTTTAGCCCAGCCATACATCTTGGTTTCTTGATGAATATCCTCTTTTCACTATTTTCCCCATTATCTTTTGTTTTGCTTCAAGCTCGGCCACGATTTCTATAGAATGAAAAGCGTGTATGGAAATTCGAATAGACATCTTGATATCACGAGAATTAATCTCTTTTCATTGATAAAAACTAGAGTGTTACAATCATTGGTAACATCGAGTTTGGAAATAGAGACAAATCAGCTACATTACTGACTTTCCTTGTTTCTGTCTATATTTTTCAAGCTTTTGATCAAGTTAAAAGCGCGACTATTTACCTCGACCCTCAGGTAAGGACTCCTTTTGCATGTCAATCGGGGCGACTCAGGTAGCTGAGGAATGGTCTTCCCGATAGCGGGGTGCTTGTAGATCTTCTTCCATGTCGGGATGATGAAATCTTTGGGAAAACAAACTTTCAAACGTTGACTTGGCACATCTTCAATGACTCCTTGAGGTTTTACCATCGTCACAATACGCCATTTGCCCAGAGTACTTGATTTGTGGAGTAAGCTCCCCAAACTTAGTTTCTTGACAACGAGAGAGGCATCAAATTGATCTCAGCTCCAGGAGTCACGAGAGGCTTTCACGGAATTGATTCCTCGACAATACAAGGAATCGAAGTGAAGCTCCACAGGTCTTTCATCTTCAACAGTAGTTCTTTTTCTACAATTCGAGTGGGTGAAATGTGTGATCAATGCCAAAGGATTGGAAATGTCGGCGACGGGAATGAAATGCCCCTAAAGAATATTTTGAAGCGATTTGGAACACGAACTATCATCGGTGTTAGGGGATCCACTGCGAACAAAATATTTGCAAAACTCATGGCGGTATGGGATTAAGCGTATGCGAGTTTGGCTTATCATCCCGGACCCGATGGACAGCGAAATTTCAATAGAGATCAAAGAATGCTTGAAAGACGGTGAGCTCAGCGGGAAGGATTGGAATTCCAGGCATGATGATGCACTTTGGGCTACGGGTTTGCATACAAAACTCCCATCAGATGTCCCCATACGAGTTGTTTTTGGCAAATATGTATTCTCAGATTGGAATCTGAGGCAATGTGGGCCATTAAGAAATTAAACTTCGATTTTAAAGTTGCAAAGAAGAAAGATTGCTCAGTATGCGAGATTGGAAGAATTGAAATGAAGCTATGATAATGCTGACCTCTGAAGACAAGACAAAAATGGCATGATCGGAGAATTTTGAGAAAGAATTCAAAGCGAGGGGAAAAAGTTCCTCTTTGTTTAATTCCTAGTGCAATTGTTTCCGGGAAGTTGAAATCCAAATGGGGTGGACCGCTGCGGTGGTGTGTGATACATTTGGGGCGGTGAAACGTGGGACGGATCTTTGGAGAAGAATTTAGGGTAAATGGACAAAGACTGAAGCATTATTTAGCGAGAAAAGGCAGGCTCGGCGGGATATGCAAGAAGAAGGAACAGCTTGGCCAAGTCAGCTAAGGCCTTAAACGGAGCGGTGATGGAGGCTGACCCATAAGAAATCTGAATTCCTAATTTTAGTTTTTGAATTTTAGTCAGAAGTCGTTTTGATTGAATTACAATTAATATAGGACTTGAATTTTTTTGTTTAAACAATTTTTTGATATTATTGCAGAATGCTCCTACAGAAAAAAAAAATCTGAAAGAAAGAGGGAAGAGCAAGCGATGGATAACTGAAACTCACGGGAGAATACGGGAAAAGGGAAGCATTCTTTCCCTATCGATTTTATGAAAAGTGATTGGATATATGAATGAATTGTTGTGTGGGAATTGATTTATGTGATCTTTGAGATGTTGAAGTAGCTAAAGGTAGAAAAGCTCTTTGCACTTTGAAGCGAAGATGAAGTCGCGTGAGAGAACTTCCTCCGAAAGGAGTTGTCGACATCCTGTACTCATTGAGAATACTTGGTATCATGACGAGGATGACTTGTCCCACCAAGGTTTGAGAATGTCGCGACAAGAATGTTATGTCGCGACATTAATGCCGGTGGCAAATTTAAGTTTGTAATTTTAAATGGCGACATCTTGTTTCTGTGGCATTAAAGCGTGACATATGAAATTTAATGACGCCAAATCATTGAAACTCATAAGTGATTCAATTTACAGCGATTGGTGAACTTTCCAACTTCCTCCAATTTCCGAACCCCGTCATTTATCTGCCTCTATTCTAGCGCCAAACCCTAGTTCCGAAATCTTGAAACTTTCCTTCTTCTCAAATCATTTGAACCCTCGGTGCAGCACACACCTAATAACCGAAAAATTCGGGGAGGAAAACGTCTGACGAAGAAAACCAACGAGGAAGAACCGAGATGAAGGGGCTGCGCGAGCATCGAGAGGACCAGCAGTTCACGAAGGAAACACTAAAAGGGCAGGAGAAAGTAGCGAGAAGGAAATCGAAGATTTTGTGTCGGAGAAGCCTACTCGGCTGGAGAAACGTTCTGGCCGAGGGTTTGTAGCGAGAAGGCGATTCAAGCCTGCCTTCAAAGTGATTGAAAAAGGGTTGGGGGGAAACCCTGCGAGGCACATCGAAGAAAGCCGGGGATATCACGGCTTGATGTTGAAGTAAAGGGAGTTCTACTCGAATCGGTAGACGAAGGACAAATACCGATCTACGTCGGAGGAATATGGGTGCCATATAGACCTGAGGCCATTAACCAGAATCTATGAAGTAGCGGGGACACAAACATGGGGGCCCGAAATTCAAAAGCTCATAGAAAAACCAGTTTGAAGAAGATTGGAAAAACTCAACGCGGGAGAGGCGAATCGAGGCGAAAGGAGGACCAAAAACCACGAGCGAGCCTCGGCAGGGAGGCGAGGTATGGTTTATTTCTTGCCTCTGTTTTGGTTCCAACTTGAACTTTTTGAGCACAGTAAGAGAACAGGAAGCTGTGATGTTATACGCCGATACGAAGGGTGCAAGATCAACATAGGGACAATAATAGAAAATTCGATAATGAGGTACCAGTTAAAACGAAGAAGGATTGATCCTCGCGTAGTTACAATCTTATGGCGAAAAATTTGAGTTAGAAATTGGGAGGCAGAGAAGAAGTTCCTACGACATCACCACTCTTGACGGGAGTGAGTAAAGGACGAAGCCGAAGAAAAGGTGCGGTTAAAGCAGGAAAAACTTCAGCAATGAAGAAGAGTGACCACGAAGCTCCTCGGATAGTCATAATTTCACATTTGCAGTTTCTTGCAAAGCGCGGGATGACAAGCCAGTCGTTTCTCCTTCCTTTAGCCAGTTCTCCTCCATACAAAATGGAACATTCAGAGAAACGAGGAGAAAGTTCTGGGAGACACAAAGCAAAGCAATCCTTGGAAATGCTCATCTCCGTACAAAACGAAGATGGAAGCAAGGAAAAAGAGTGGAGGTTGCAACAAGAGTTCAGGGAAGAAGTTTATGAAAAAGAATTAAAAGAAGAGATCAAGAATGGGAAGAAGAATTGCAGAGAAAAGAAGAAAGGTTTGAATCAGAACTACAGAGAAGAGAAGAAAGGTTTGAATCGAAATTTCAAAGAAGAGAACAAGAAGAGCGAGACGAAAAAGAGAAGAACAAATGAAAGGGATATTTAGCGACAAGGGAAGATTTCAAGAAGGAAATGGAGGAAAAGAGATAGCAAACTGAAACTCAAAGCTGATTCATAGAACAATTCATAACAATCAGTTTAGGCGCGATTCCCAGCTCTTAACCATCATGAAGGAGAAAGAAGAAAAACATGCAACCAAATGGGACGATCGAATCAAGGGATCCCAAATTCTACAAGTCTACAAAGGGATTTGAGAAGAAGAATTTGGATAATGAGGACAAGAAGAATCAAAGGAAATGAAGCCTCTGAGGCGAGTAGAATGGTTGGAAAACTTGGATCTAATCAACAATAATCTCTCGAAATTTTTGGAAATAATGACGGAGATGGAGAATACAATGAATGGCCTGGGGAAGAGACAAGATCAACTGAATGAGAAGGTGGACTACTCCAATCAAATCTTCATTGAAGAACAAGCCGAGAAGGAAAGCAAGAAGAGAAAGGAAAGAATGGAAATGAAATTTCCCCCATTCCCAGCTCATTTAGATACCCTTGACCTGGATCCCCCAAATATCTACTCCAGCAAACAAAAGAAAAAAAAAAAAATAGATCCATTCCTTAAGTTGCCAACAACCCTTCTCCCTTTCTTACTCTATACTGTGTTCTAAATCGTTGCAAAGAAAATCAGAAATAAAATGAGAAATTTAAATTGAATTGCTTGGTGCTACTTTGCATTTGATTGTTCAATGTTATGTTACTTGTGGTTGCATGATTAGGAAATCAAAGTAGAGTAGTTCGAATAAAAACTCTTTGAGGAGGTCATTAGCTTAATTGAATAGGCCGAGTTAGAGTAGAAGATGGCGAAATGAAGAAAAAAAAATTGCGGAATAAGGACAAAATGCATATAGTTTAATTGAAACACAAGATTACAAAATTACTTATATTTAGCTGATAAAGTCCGGGAATAGAGGGAAGGTAATACAACGAGAAGAGACAAAACATGATTTTAGGTTTGTGAAGTACGAATTGTAAGTCAAGGATCACATTGAATATCAATTACTTAACTACTCATCAATAAAAATGAGTCAAGATATATATAGTTAGTCATTTGTTGATCGATTCTAGAATTTGTTAGATTATTGATTGGTAAATCCTAGGTGATACAGGCGACAAGAAATGATCACGGAGCCATTCTTGGATAGTTTGAGCCATTAGCCATCCTTATTAATATCTTTGATCATACACCTTAGTTCCATGAATTAGGCTAAAATGAAGTGATTTTTCAAAAGTAAACCAGTGAAACCGACCCATCCAGAAAATTCAATCCTTCAGTAAAGAACCAATGATTACCCGGGGAATTCCAAGAAGGAAGAAGGAAATGAAGTTTGAGATCATATGTTTAGGAACTCAAGGAATACAAAGAAAGAAGCGAAGCGAAAATGCAGAAAGAAGGCTTCTAGGAATAAGTTTTATCTTGTATGGCCTAACTCTCTTGAACAGTGGATTACGAGGGGTGTTTCAACACCTAGTACCTAATGCCATCTGAGTATGGGGCTACTAACCCAGTTCGCTAAGGGTGTTAGAAAGCACAAAAAGTTAAAACCTAGCACTATTATCCACGAATGGTAGCAAACTAAAAATTCCCCGGTGAGTACAAGTGTGAAATAGGGGCATACGAGTTACGAGATTGAAGAAATCAAAGAGATGTCCCAAACATGAAGTTTAGGGGAGTTTATTAGAGAAGCTATAAGAAGGAAAGAGGTAGAAAAGAAGAAAATGTTAGGTAATCTTAACCCCAAAATTCCTTTCATCTACCCATTGCCCCGAGCCTAACAATATAGCGGGCTGATTGATCTTGAAATTTAGAAATCACCTACATTAGTGGAGATCAATGAAAAACAAGCCTATGGAATTTGGAAGAATGGAAACAATCACGATTGTGAAGAACTTTAGGGAGTTAAATATTTCGGTGAAATGAGAAAGGAAAACAATTCATTATTCAACAGGATCCAATGAGTATATTGTTTGTAAAACAATTTCAACATTTTAGTTTTGTATAGCAGAAAAAGTAGAGACCAACCTTGAATTGGACTGGAAGTTAAATGTACAGAAATTTTGCATACCTTGAATTGCAATTAAATTGAATGCCACTTCTAGAATAAATCACAGAAAAATGTCCTTTTGTTTGAGGACAAACAAATCTTTCTTTTCCTTTGCTTGAGGACAAGCAAAATTTTAAGTTTGGGGGAGTTTGATGAGTTTGGTTGTTCCTTCTGACATTATGCATGATGGTTACGTGTTCCATGTTATATGATTGCTTACCTTATATCGATTGCCACAGTTCCATGTTTGCATGACTACCTTACATTTCTTAAAGTCCATAATCCTTATTTGAATAACCAATTTTGTGTTAGCCTGTTATAATGTTCATATTGTAAGGATGTGGTTGGTTTAAATGAGTCATGCTTGTGCATACTAAAGCGGGTAACATATTGTATTCTATAATTGCTATTTTGAGATTTTGCAAAGCTTATTCTCTTAGAACGCTTTGTTGAGATTCATACCTAGATGGAGTAGTTACAGTCTAAATCTTGTTAGGGACTAGCAAGATGCAGGTTGAAGTGTGATGAATACACATTTGAGTAATAATTATAGTAGAATTTAGCACATCTAAATCCTGAGTTACTGCAATTGGCATAAGGATAGAGTACTTTTAATATCTTCGATGTTTTTAGACTTGTGCGGAGTGCTGAGGTCTAGAAACGTAAGTGTACAAGCGTATGTCCGTGAAGCCAATATGAAGCATTAAGGATACGGGCGGAGCAATTGATGAAGTCTCGGAACTCGGCAATACAAAGGAAAGCACCCGGAGGACCAATTATCAGGTACATCATTCATGTGCCAAGTGCGACTACATAAAAAGTGGCGATGGGCACATTGTAAATTTTGTATTGTACGGTACAACTTGCATAAAAATTGACAGTGGCGAAATTGTACCGGTACATCACTAACATGTACGGTACAGGCGCACAGGAATGAGATTGGGCCGAGAGAACGGTCGATGCGAGGCCTCCTGTCAATGAACCAAAATGGGAAAATCACATTGGAGGGGGGTATAAAAGCAAGAGGACACAAGTAATAGGCAGTTTTTTGACTTCTAGGGTTTAGGTTTTGAAAGGAGAAGAGTTTTCTCTCCATTTTTGAGTTGGAACTTATAGATCGATTTAAGATTTCTTTTTATATTGGAAGTTTTAGATTCAGCGTTTGTAATCTTCGTGAGGAAATACTTATCTTGCTTTAAATCTAATATCTCTTATTCATCCTTCTCAGTTTTACAAGTGAATTCTGATTTCCAAAAGGTACTGTTTTTATGATTAATCGCTCTTTAATTATAATTGTTTTTATAAGTTTTATGGAGTTCTAAACCCTTACTGCTGGGAATCCACGGGGGAAACTCACTCTGACTAAGGTATAGTCCCTCAATTCCTCTTTTGATCTTCAATGGATTGTGTAATATTAATTACTTGTGCAGAAGAGTTGTAAATCCTTAGTTGGGCATATTCTTGACAACGTGTTAACGAGATATCCTCGGTACACGTTGTGCTTGATCGCGAATGCAAGCTGGGGTTCGTGATAATTGAGAACAAAGTGCGTAATTGAGACAAGTGTTTAGTATTACTCGATCATCTTTATTTTCCAAAGAGCATTTAAAGATAAATCCTCCATCAGACCGTTTATCAATGGTTCCTAGATGAGTTTATAAAATAAGAGGGTGGGACTTACATGATCGAGGTGAGTGGAACCACAAAATCTGACAATTGTCTTTATTTTAAAACATTCAAACCAATCAACCATTCAGTCAACCAATACAACCTTACAATTCTCTTTTAAATCATACCCTCATTGGAGAATAGCTCCTATTGGTCGATGAAATTAGACCACTCCCTGTGGAGATGACCTGTGGATTCTCATAGTATTACAATGCTAGACAACTGTAATTCCTACGCTTGGGAATAGAATTCGGCATACGAATAAGGACGAAGCACATAACCTAGAGATCATTTGTGTGTGAGTGTGATAGGCTCATTGAGAAATGGTTTCTTGAATAACCGAAAATGATTCACTATGCCTCCCCCTTCTATTCAACCTAATCTAGGAACATTGAGCATTGATGCAACCTTTCTTTATTATTGACACAAGTGGGTTATTTCAAAAATTTGATCCCCTACTCTAAGCATGGAATCACCTATGCGGCTACACACAACTACCTAACACAACACCACTACACATGCGTATGATCTACCTAAAAACCTTGGAAATGACTAAACACAAACCTGAAACACAAAACACCTGACACAAACATGAAATGTAAACTCTACGCAAAAATGTAAACTAATATGCATAAATAAAAATAAACTACAACACTAATACGAAAATCAAAGCAAAGCGATGCCCAATCCTAATAAACTCTCGATCACACACTCCACACCCCGAAACAAAAATATCGGTGTCCCCAGCATGAAAAAACGATGAAGGGTGAAGAGAACTCCACAGTGATCGGCGGGTCGCTGCGGAGGTAGCGGTGGTGGTGGTGGAATGCCGGGAGAGTTTGGCGAGCGACTGGAGGGGCTAGCTGGCTGGCCCCGAAGAATCGTAAGCTGGTTATCGACCTTTGTGCGCATATCAGCGCGGCGCCTCCATATCTGTGTGATGAGGACTCGGTGCTCCCGGGTTTCGATCCTGAAGTAAATCAAGCGCTCGGTAGAGTGAGGCCCACTTAGGGTCTCGGGTCGGGTGGGGGTGGAGGAGGCTTGCCTCCGTGGAATCTTTGTGGTGGTGGTGGAGGTGGGTGGGAGAGAGGGCCCCTTGATGTCCTCCCAGGGATCGCCCGGGAGGCCCAGCAGGCACGATAGTCATGAAGCTCATCCTCGTTTGAGGGCTCATGGCCGGAGTCGTAGACTCCCTCAGGTCGTGGCACACTCGGTTTGTCTCGCTTGACTGATATGCCCTTGATGGGGTGTATCCACGCCTCATTGTCATCGAGGGGCACCCCGGCTCGTTTGCATAAGCCATAGATGAGGAAAGGGTGCCCCAAATTCATTTTAGCGTCCCGGTTATGGAGGATAGCATCCTCATAGCACCTTGATATCAAGGGATATCTGAATGATGGCATAGTTGAAGCGAACGCAGCAGGCGTCACTTCACACACGTTCGTCGTCGGAATGAGACGCGACGTGATGAAGTGATGCCAGACCTTAGGAATAAAGGCCAAATGTTTGGCCTTGAAGTGAATTGCATGGCCCTCACTATTGAGTTTCCACTCACCCCGGCCATTAGTCAAAACCCGAATGACCTCGGGGTAGTCGGGGTGCTCGTAAAGCCGATCAAACGGCTCTGAGGGGACATGGGCAAGATCATAATAGTGATTGATCGACTCCGCACTGAAGTCGACCAACACCCCCCTCACCCGAACTTTCTTGACGACGTGGGAGGTGAGATTGGCGTAGAATTCTCGCACCACACTCATCGCAGCTGGATGAGGTGCTTGGCAAAGTGCTCGCCATCCCTTGGCCTCGATCGTCTTACTGAAAAAATCATCAGGGTGGTGGAAACCCTTTTCCTTGATAAACGAACGGTTCTTGCAGATGGTGCCGAACCGATCGGCGACACCCTCGTTCACGAATCGTGTGACATCGTAATTTGGGGTCGGGTCTTCCTTGCTTGAAGCCGGATTTGGTAGAAAGCGGCTTACGCTTTTACGGACATTGGTGGACGGATCTGAGCTCCTAGGATGGAATGCAATGCTGCTGTCACCAATGTGGCTACTGAGGTGGTGGGCAATAGAACAAACACCTAGAGGGGCACTATAAGACCGAGGAGAGCCTAATGGGGTACATTAAGGCGTAGACATAGGACATGATAAACCAATTGGCCTTTTGAACCTAAGAAGAGTACTAGCCCAAGGATGAATGAACAAACCCTAACCGAGGCACGGACACCTACTGGGTGTGGGAGTGGTGCTAGCCAAGGATGATGGACTAGGACGGGAAGGATGGACTAGTGGTGACAGTGATGGTGTCGGAGGGCAAAACGCTGGCCTCCGACGGGATGGAAGTGTGCTCCGGCAAGGATGGTGGACGGGAGTGCAGGGGGTATTAAGGCTCAGGCAAAACTGGAGTAGGGTAGAGCAAAAAATGAAGGTTTCCCAAAGATGAACCTTCTTTGGGAAGAATGGATGAGTGATTAGACAACTAATGTCGCGACCAAATAAAAGCTTCTACGACGTATGCTGAGACAACTGAGGTCGCGACAAAGAATCAAGGTCGCGACATAGGAAGAAACAAGGATGCTAAAGGCAAGTCGCGACCAAATAAAAGCCTGCGACAAATGCTTAGACAAGCGATGTCGCGACAAAATCGAGTCGCGACATTAACAACCAAATGGGCGATTAATGCGAAATACACAGGAGGTGCATCAAAGTTAGGGCCCAACTTGAACCTATAAATAAACATTTTACTTTCTTTTGAAGGAAAGCGACTCTTGCGTGGAAACGAGATTTTGGTAACTTTAAGGCTCATGTATTTTAATTTTCTTTTCTTTGTTTGTTGTTATTTTAGATCGGATTGTTATTTCTTTTAAATTTTGGATCTGGGCGTTAAATTTGTTAAAGTAGAAGCTGAATCTGAAATTCTATTTCTTTCAAATTCTTGCACGGATGTTCTGAATTCCAGAGACAAATTTTGGAATTCGGTTTCCAGTGTCCGATCTCTGATGGTTCTCTTGATCGAAAACCATTGTAGTGTGTAATAAAGTAATTTAAAACGACTTCCATTAAATAGACTCTTGTTATTTAGAATTTATCTTTCTGGCAGAAATTTATCGGAAGCTCGCGGGCAGTTTATAAATCTACTTCTTTGGTTACGATATTGCATGTATGCGATCGATATCAGTGTCTATGCTGCGATAAGTTGTTTCATGCTCTAATTTCAGGAAGGCCCTGCGGTGACACGGAGAAGGCATTCACGAGTAGTGAACAATTTCACCAGGTATCACCGAACTTTGATAAATTCGGTGTCGATTATCTTTTAAAGGGAACGTGAAAATACTTCTATTGTGAAACATCAGTTCCTGCGTTTGCTACGTAACTTTGCTTCCATGAACCCGCAGTTTAAAACTTTGTCTAGGGAATAGGGTAGTGCAGGTTGGATCTCTCCTTACGGCCTTGTTCATCATCTAATCTTCTAGTTCTTTTCGACGATTAGATAACTACTTTTAATCTGAGTTGCCTTGTGCCGGATATTTTCTTTTCAATACTTCATACCTGAACATGAATTTGTAAACCTTAGCTCTAAGACATACTGGTATAGCATGGGCTTAAGCTCTTGGTTCTCTTCCTCAAAATTGGAGCAGTTCATCCTTTCTTTGATTAGATCCTTGCTAACACGGGATTAAACTAACATTGAATCGAGTAGACTCTACGCTTTTAAATTGATAAGTCATTGGCTGAGCTGGAGTTTCAAGTGAGAAGACGATTTATTGACTTACATTCACAGAGCTCATTAGATCTCCATTATCAGGTTCGCATACCTTTGAGAAATTGTTCACTACTCTCAGGAATGCCTTCTCTGTGTCACTCAGAGGGCCTCCTAGAAATCAGAGCATGAAACAATCCTATTGCAGGTATAGGACATTGATATTGGGATCGAATCTGAAATATTCGAGGAACCAGTAGTAGATTTATAAAGCGAAGTTGGTAGCCACGATAAATTTCTGCAGGAAAGATAAATTCTAACAACAGAGTCGATTCAATGGCAGCTGGGTTTCTAAATTACTTTACTACAATGGCTTTCGATCAAGAGAACCCTTTAATAGATCGGACAAATAAATTCAAAATTTGTGCGGAATTTAGACGATCCAGTGATAATTTGAAAGAAATAGAATTCGGCTTCTACTTCTTGTGCGATCTAGATCAAATTTTGAAAGAAATAACAATCTAATCTGATAACGACCAAAGCGAAGAAAGAAAATTAAAATACGCCAGGCCTTAAATTTTACCGGATCTCGGATTACGGCAGCGGTACGCTCCCTTGATGGCAATTTGCTTATTTATAGGGTTACGAAGTTGGGCCTAACTGATGCACCTCCTTGGCGGTTCGGATCGCCCGTTTGGTTGTTAATGTCGCGACCTCGATTCTTTGTCGCGACATCAAATCTAACATTTAATATGAAGCTTTTATTTGGTCGCGACTTGCCTTTAGCATCCTTAGCTCTTCTATCGCGACCTTGATTCTTTGTGCGACCTCTCGGTTGTCTCGGCATCGTCGCGAAGCTTTTATCAAGGTCGCGACATAGGAAGGCCAGAGATGCTAAAAAACTGAAGTCGCTGATATAAACTTCTGCGGCAATGCTGGGCTGCTTGATGTCGCGACAAAAGTCGAATTATCCTCTTTATTTGGTGTGACATCGGTTGTCTAATCACTCATCCATTCTTCCCAAAGAAGGTTCATCTTCTGGTCGCGACCTCTAAATGACGTCGCGACCTTAATTCTACAAGTTATCTCACGATACCACGCTCTAAACGATTCCCTTATTCGGTGTTGATGTAGCGACCTCTTCTAAATGTCGCGACTTGATGATCTTGAAAATCTTATGCCGCGGCTTCTGATACGTGTCACGACCTCCATGTCTTTGCTCGGCCTTGATTACGTCGCGACCTCGAAATGGTGTCGCGGCATGATGTCTGTTCTTCATTAATTTATGGTTGCTGACTTGGGTTTACGTTGCGACACACTTTCGTTACGCCTTCAATTGCCCTTATCCATGTTGGAGTTTGTGGTTGCGACCCTTGATGTGTTCTTCATTCTTGTCAAGGCGTCGCGACATCGAGTCCTTTGCCTCTTGCACCTCCTTTTGCGGCATCATTGACGGTCGTGTCATTCTGCGCCTTCGCTACGCTCCTTCTACGCAATATCCTCTTTCTCTTGAATTTCTGTTGCATAAGCGGTTGGTGAGTTATTCCACATTTACGCATATCATCGATTACTTTTAGATAGAAATCAATCAGAAAAATGGACTGAAAATGGATGACTTTTAAGCTCATCAGCAGTCTTCTCTATTGACATACCTCTGTTTTCTTGATGATTCATATGCATGCACGGGTCGGTAGTCAAGCGTGTGAAGAATCTGAAGCGTGCACCGGTCTTTTCCCATGCATGGTGTATTCTTCCCCCTCCCACGCCCGTCGAGGAGCTTGTGAAGAACAAGCCTGCTGTCCTCATTTGATCTCCACAAAACTAATCACAGAGGAACTCTTCATGGTGATTTCGCTCTAGAACCCCTTGTTCGGTCGAACTACCCAATTTCCTGTTGCATAGAAGTTTGGTGAGTTATTCCACATTTCTGCATATAAATCAGTCCTTTTTTAGATAGAAATCAATCAGAAAAATGGACTGAAAATGGATGACTTTTAAGCTCATCAGCAGTCTTCTCTATTGACATACCTCTGTTTTCTTGATGATTCATATGCATGCACAGGGGAGATCGGCTGGTCAACTGTGTGAAGAATCTGCAGGAGCTGTGCACCGGTCTTTTCCCATACGTGGTGCTTATTCTTCCCCTCCTTGCCACGTCGGGCTTGTGAAGGTAAAGCACTTCAATCTCATTGATCTCACAAGCCTATCTTAGGAACTCTTCGCAAGCTGATTTCGCTCTAGAACCCCTTGTTCGGTCGAACTACCCACCCTTGCCTGCGTAAGATCCCAAGCTTGCCCAATTACCTTTTCCCGAGTGAGATTCATAACCTACACCCCAGGTTAGGCTCACCAGCATAGGGAGCTTTAGGTTAGGCTAGAGGATCTTGAAGGCTGCGATATACTAGTTCTATCTCTTCCCGACCAGAGCCTAGAAGATCCTCAACAAGGCCAGTCTTGGTCTAAACATTGGGGCGAGAGGCCAGGAGGCACGAGAGGATCGCGGTGCGGAGAAAAGAGGGACGAGGCTGGGAGGAAGCTTCGAGTTGCAGGCTTGCTCTGACCTTAGCATGAGGCCTTGAAGGCAAAGACGGAGGGTGTCCTAGCTAGTGTCTAAGATGCTCTTGCAGCTTTGGTGGAAGCCAGGGTGGTGGCAGAGGAGGCCAGGCGTAAGGTTGAGACTCAGTCCGCTCTCTTGGAGGTTGAGTGTACGTTTCTCCTATTGGAGATTGCAGTGGCCATGGACGAGATATCCTTTCTCCACTCCCAAGACGGAAAAGACAAGGAGGCCATGAAGGAGGATTACTAGAAGTCCCTGGAGGTCATTTTTGTTTACGGCTATGGATGTTGTGTTTTCAAACACAACACATGTGGAGACCAACCAGAGGTTCTAGATGGCAAGCCCAACTCCGCTGACTCATTACCACTTGAGTTCTTTGTGAGTCCCAGGTTCCCCTCGGTCCTAATTGCTCACAGGGACGCAGCGCCAGAGCACCCGAGCGAGGCGACGAGGAACTGAGCCATGTCTATCGCTTGGGTTGATTATTTACCTCACTCGAACTTAGACTATCGAATTTCTGCAAAATGAGTGACACCTTGCTTTGCATCAAAAAATTCTTCTCTTGGTTCCAAACAATTGGCATGTCCCAATTAAGCTCCATTTCTGCCTTCTTCATAGCCCAAATCTACATAAAACAACATAAGTTATTTATATAATATAAGATTTAATAATGAAGTTGTTAAAAAAAAAAAAAAAGGACAACATAAGGTTTTTATATCTGTAATACTACACGCATCCTTTTACTCATATTTCAGACTTGGCTTTCTTTCTTTGTAGAGACAAGGCATCATTTAAGCCCCATATCAAGAACTCATATACTGTCTTGCTTCATATTATGTACTGCTAATGAGCCTTCTTATAGAGAGGCGCTCTCTTCACCTGCTAAGGGAGAATGGATGCATGGATGCAATGAAGGATGAATTGAGCTACATGGACTAGAACTCCGTGTGGGAGTTAGTGGATCTTCAGCCTGGTCGCAAAGCTATCAGAAACAAATGTGTTTTGAAAGTTAAGCGTAAGGCAAATGGGTCAATTGATAAGTACAAAGCACATCTTGTGGCGAAAGGGTTTACCCAACAAGAGGGTATAGATTATGATGAGACATTTTCCCCTGTTGTCAAGGTTGCCTCTATTTGCCTTATCCTTGTTATTGTCGTGCAACTGGATTTAGAGTTGCATATCGCCCATGGATGTTAAGGCGCATTCCTCAACGAGGAGAGCTAGATGAAGAGACCTCTGAGTCAAGAGTGGCGCAAAGTGTCCAAGCTCAAACGTTCCATTTATGGACTCAAACAGTCATCTAGACAATGGTACTTCAGATTTCATGACTCGATTATCTCTCACGGTTTTGAGATGATTGAAGAGGACCATTATGTGTATTTGAAGCGTTCAAAGAAGAGTGTGCTCATCCTATCTTTGTATGTTGATGACATCCGTATAGCAGGAAATGATATGGACTCTATTGTCGCCACTAGAAAATGGTTGTCCTCTACTTTTGAGATGAAGGGCATGGGTGAAACGCATTTTGTGCTCGAGATTGAGATTGTTAAAGACCTTTCTAAGAAGCTTCTTGGTTTGTCTCAAGAGACTTACATAAAGAAGATTCTTGAACAATTTCGCATGGAGAATTCCAAACCCATTGACACCCTTGTTGAGAAGGGGAGTGCTTTGTGCTTAAACTAGTGTCCTAAAACAGATGAGGAAAAGAAACGCATGTCCAAAGTGCCATATGCTGAGGCGATAGGAAATCTTATGTATGCCATGTTATGCACAAGGTCGGACGTATGCTTTGCAGTCGGCATGGTGAGCCATTACCAGAGTAACCCAGGACCTGCGCATTGGGTAGCAGTGAAAATGATCTTTTGATACCTTCGAGGGACAACAGACTTTGCCTTGTGCTTCCATAGGGGTGAATTAAGGCTAAAGGGATACAGTGATGCTGATTGGGTTGGTAGAGATGAGCGTAAATCCACATCGGGTTATGCGCTCATTCTTGGAGGCGGTGCTATATCTTGGTGCAGCAAGAAGCATACCTATGTTGCCTTATCTACGATGGAGTATGAGTATGGCATGTGCGACAGCGTGCAAGAAGGTATGCGGTTGAAGAGATTCTTGCAGCCTTGGGCATTACAACTCATTACGAGGAGGTTGTAACATTATATTACGATAGTACTCACGATACAGGCGTATCTGAAAGGATCTAAGTGTCACGGGAAGTCGCGTGAAATCAAGTACCATTTCATTAGAGATCTGGTCGGCGCTGGGGTGGGGTTATCGCCGACACATTTCTAGTGGAAGCATGGTGGTTGACCCATTGACTAAGCCTATTGCTAGATATGTGTTTCAGTCTCATGTTGGTAGTATGGGATTGCGTAGGATGTGACACCTCTACGGCGCTCTAGAAGCGATCTAAGATTTTACTTGATAGTCGCCTTAGTTATGACTAAGATGAGATTCTTTGAGAATCGTTCATAGAATTCTTTCCACAATTCTGTGAAGCCTGAGAAAGCTAGGTGTGAGGTTGGGCACTTTTGTAGTGACTAAACATTCATCTGTATGGTATAAAATTGATAGCGACATGGTCATTTATATGAGTCAATACCATAACATACATATCATCTTTGTAATAATGCTTAATGTTGACTAATAGTGAGTGTTGGATAATTCCTTCTCCGCCCATTGTGTAGTACTAAGATCTTAAGGGATCTAACTTATGTCCTTATGACTGGGCTTAGTCTGAAGAGGATGGCGATGTTGCTACTTTAGCATGCTTTCTAAGGGCTATGATTGATACAACCACATGGGGCATGTCTAGGAAAGCAATCAGGTTTAATTGAATAAACGTGAGTTCTTCGGGAAGATTAATTTATTAATACACCCTCTCATGTGTTTGTAAGCTAGCCAGCGCTTATGTCGATTTCATATTCGATATAGGTTGATAAACACTTGATATATTGTAGGATTGAGTATTGCTCACTATGAGGGATTTATAATACTTAATCTAGTGTTGATGAAATTATCTAAGACATATGCGAGTAGCCTTTGGGTGATGTATTTTTGTTAGTCTCAGTTGTGACTTAATAACTATACTCCTGTTGTTATTCGTTTCTTCTCGCAATGTCGCACTACCCATTCTTGTATGAAGAGACGAGTAAGTGAGTTAATTGAGATGTTTTGCCCATTGTGGGCCAGTGGGAGCTGTTAGATTTTTAGGCTGGGCTTTGGCCTAATCCATATCCACCCATTATGGGTAAGAGGTTAATTCCTATTTGAATACTCGTTGGATGGGATAGGGATATGTCTCTTTTTCAAATAGGACTATAATCCTTATCAGTTTTGTTATGATGGGATGAGTCCTACTTAAATTAAAAAGTCCCTTATCATATAGGGTATTATCTAACACAACAGAACGTACGGTTCTTCCTCCAATCACTCTCTCTCACTAGAACTCTCTCTTTGAAATCATCATCATTGCTCCTTAGACGTGGGTTCGTGGATTGATTGGGGATAGCATTATGTGGCTATTCTCTACACTACGAGAACTAAGGAACATGCACAGAGGCTCGTAACAACAGGACGTTGGCATCTGTTGTTGTGTTTATTCCGCATTAAGGTTAGTGACCTTCTTGACCCATATATATATTGAATGCATGTCTTATATGTTATATATGAATACTTGCACAAACCGTACAAGTACATATGTAAGCCATTTGTCTTATATACTCTAGCTTGAGGGGGAGTGTTAAGGATTAGTTTCTTAATCCATTTATGAATCCATTTTTTTCTTTCATTTTCTCTTTAGTCTCTTAATTAGACTCTAATTTTGTTTCCTTTCTTTGCTATAACACTTAGAGTATAAATATGTATTTTCCCTCACTTTTTTAATTAATGAAAATCAAAGAGCATTTTTCTCTTCACAATTAGTAACTACACTTTTTATTTAAGAAATAATTATTAATTAGTTTTATTTCATCTTCACGACAGATGATGGTAAAAACAAATAATATTGTAAGTTACTTGAATCCGGATGTGATGGAAAATTGTTAAAATTTGTAATTACCTTTATAGAATTTCAAACGCTTAATTAATATATTATTTTGTTTACTTAATGAAGTTCATTTAAATTTGTAGTTATTTTGTATGTGTAAATATTTTTGCAAATGAACTTCCTATTCATGGTTTTGAAGCCTTTTCACTCGATAAGTTCCATTTCAACCTAGTTCTTTTTTTTTTTTTTGTCTTAAGATTATATATGATGTTACTAACTTTAATGTTGTTTTCTTTAAGGATTACATTTTAAAGGGTCAAATTGTGGACTTAAAAATCTATTTCATTAATGGAAATATTAATGAAATTGTGAAAAGGTAATACTTTATCTGATTATAATATTTGGTTTTTATACCCCAAATTAAGAAAATAAAAAATATGATGATCTTTTGTATTTTAGATATTCATACATTTACTTCATCTTAAGCATTCGACGCTAATGATAGTTGATCAAATGAGAGAAACTATTTTGTGGCTTCGATTCATGGGAGGCACCACAGGTTCGTTAGCTAAAAAATGTAAAGTTTGATTTATTGTAAATCCCCAACTTTATACACGTATATTCCCCATATTTGAAATCCTTCACAATATGCACTCTATCCCTTATATATGAATGAATTTCTATTTTGGTAGAAACTAAGTTTCCCAAATTTTTTTATAGGGAAAATGGGCCAAAATAAATATTGTTAGGCCTTTTTGGGAAAAGGAATGGAAAATGGAGATAGTAAAAAACATCTCACTTCAAGAAAATTGGTAAGTATTCTAAACTTATTTTAGATGCTTTTAGAAATGGTCAAATTTATTAATCAAGTTATATTTGACATAGTTTTGACCGTAGAGTCTATATGGTTGCATTTATTGTAGGCAATGTGATTCCTCCACTATTTCAGGTAAAAATATATTTTATGTGATATGATTGATTTATATATGTGCAATTACGGCGCCAACTGATGATGCCTTTATTTTCAGCAGGCGGAATTTGGAGCATGTGGGGTCGTTGGGTCGAACACAATTCTTCTTTGAGGCTGGTGCTTGAGCAGCGTTGCTCACCTCTGCCAAAACAAGAAGACGAAGAGTAGGCACAGGCCGCCATGGCCGCTCCGATGCCAAAGTCAGTTTCTTTTTGAGAGAAAAGATAGATTGCTTAGAAAGCGAATGTGTTGTGTACCTTTCACCGATGGGGTGGCTTGGTATTTATAGTATATGTTTTCCCAGTTGGATGGTGATTAGGATTCTTTCCCATTGGACGGGATATTTCCTACCTTTATCGGTATCGGATTCGATATTGGATATTGTAAGAGCAGTTTATTTAGAATTATCTTCCTTCCTCATTGGTGGGATTAAACGGTTGTAGGATGAATTTGACTGTATCGTGAATTATCTTATTTTCCTTCCTGGTGAGATTTAGTTGGATTTGAAGGATAATAGGTTATTGGGGATTATTCTATTTCCTTTATCGATGGGATTTAGTTTGATTTGCAGAATGTGGGCTTTCTTAATTATCCATAACCGGCCTTTGGGCCGAGCGGGTTGGGCCTTCATTTTGGGCTGGTGTCAAAGGCCTGAGTGTTTTAAGTGGCGCGCCTCTTCTTTGGGTTTGGCGAGTGGGACTACGAGCCCATTTTTCAAACCCTATCAGTTTCCCCCCAACCCTTGTGTATGGTGTGCATGGGCAAGGGCTATAACGTTTCTTGTATCAGATGTAATTTCCGTGTACGCTCGAAATTTGGGTTAGTTAGGGCTTAATTAGCCGTCGTATGTCTTTGCGATAATGATGACTCTTGATTTTCGCTCATTTTTCCCAATTCTTTGGAGTTTCATACATTTCTTCGCGGACATCCTCGTCTTGTGTGCCTGATCACAGGAAACCTTTTCTTTGCTTTAAGGAGTTCGGACTTCCCTTTCCTTAGTTTTAAGTCCCGAACCTTTTTATGCGAGTCTTTTAAAGCGTCTTTCTTGAGATAGCTTCTCCCATTTTATTCCTGGGACCGCTGCGTCTTTATCTCTTTGGTCTCTTTTCAAATGATACGACGAGGCGCTAGGGTTAGGTTGGCCAAGTTTTGTTTTCATTACCTGCTTTTCTCATGGGTTCGGGTCGTCTTCTTATAGTACGTGTGGAGGTGACTCTGCCCGGTATTAGGTTAGGTGGTGGCGGCGCGTCCGTCGTTTGTGGGGTTGAACCGAGATGTCGAGGCGCCCCCTTTACCCTTAGGCAAGAGTAAGGGGATAGTAGACCTGATTAAATATCCTGGGGGGTCATAATACTTAAAATCCGCCGTTCAGCATGCTTTGGCTGTGGGGCCTAGCAAGGTTGGTCCCTTGTATAGGGCCACTTTCGCTAGGCGTTACCAACCTCCTTTTGGCGTCAAAGTCTGGTCCCCTGATGTTTTGACCTCCTATGTGGTTTCCGTACCTAAGATGGTATGCTTCTTCAAAGTAGCTTTCGATAATGGTCTTCGCTTCCCTCTGCATCCCTTTATAAAAGGGGTTTTGCAACACTTCAATGTCACATCCTTCAACTTTCGCCCAATGGGCTGGGGTATTTGGTTGGTCTATTGGTTTTTCTTTAGGGATAGGGGCTCGGTGTTCCCCGCAGTAGCTTTGCTCCTTTATCTTTTTAGTGCAGAGGAAACCACCCAGGGCTTCCTCTATTTTCGAGCGTCTTGGCGCTCCTGCAGTGATTCCAGATCTTCTCTTCCCAGGCTTTGGAAGGAATGCTACTTCTTTGTTAGCGGTTGCAATTGGGAATATAACCCTCTTGACAAGGACGACACCCTAGGCGTTCCGGTTGCTTGGACCACCCTCGAGAATCTGCGTGAGTGTCGCTTTGTTTTTAGTATAACTTGTATGAGGTTGTTAGATATCTCTAATTCTACATTGTCGTGCCTCTCAGGTGTTCGACCCGTTCTCAGCCCTGAAGATAACGTCATAACACTGGCGTTGGCTGAGTGTCCTCCACATCCCTACGCGGAGCTGATCAAGTCTTATATTCCTAGCCCTTCGAGCTCGAGGTCAGCTCGCTTTGCTGTTTTGAGGCCTTCGCCTCTTTCTACCATGAAAGTCTCTCCCATCGGGCCCTTCGCTGCCAAACCCACCAAGGGAGAGCTTCTGGCTCGATTGGAGACGTTGTCTCAGATACAGGCGTGAAGCGAAAAACCTGGACTCATTTGAAGATGGGGTGAAGCCGGTCAAGGAGTTCGAGTGGGGGTGTCTTCCTCTTCTCCGTCTACCCATGTCCGAAAGCCAGAGCAGGCGATGTCGCCTCCGGCTAAGGTTCCTAAATTTTGAGTTATTAGCCCGGTTAAATTTATGCTTTGAGGCAAAAGGTCCCTCAGTGGAAGTAGTTGAAGCGGTAGTTGCGGTCGTACCCATCACTTTGGAATCAGCTTGCGAAGAGTGTTAGGCCACCATCTCAGGGCGGGAAGGTGAAGGGGGACTTCAAAGCGCGGCCGGAGTGGAGGCTCCTTGCTTCTCAATGTCGAACTGCGGTGTGCGGTCTCGTCTATTCTTTAAGGATTCGACCTCGAGAGGTCGGCGTCTTTGCCCGTTGATGGCGTTGGCTCACATCCTTGAGTGCGCCTCCCAGTAAGTTCCCATATCTTGTCGTGTCTGATTTCATTCTGATTTGAGTGTTGATCTTGTGTTGGATATTGATTTTACGTTGGATGTGGCGGTGGCTACTCGTTTGAAGAGTTTGGCCCGAAAGGCGAACTAGCCAGAAAACCATGCCAAAGGCGCTCGGGTTTTACAAGGCGGCGGCTTCTCTTACATCGAGGCGGCGGGTTGCGGGATCGGGTGCAGCGTATGACCGAGGAAGCAGTGAAGCTTAAGTATGATTTGAAGCATACCATGTCGGCACGTGCTCAAGCCGAGGGTAGAGAAGATGAGGCCCGAAATAGCTTTGAGGAAGGGGCCGAGAAGGCCCCCAGCTCAGGAGGTTTGGGATGTTTGTAATTTGCCTGGAAATGACTTGCTAGAGGCCAGGGACGGGCTACAGTCTGCCCAGTATGAGCTTCAGATGGTTAGGGATGAGCTTCTTACATCCCAGGGCGAGCTGCGGGAGTCTAAAGAAGGCTATGTCGCGACCCAGATGAAGCTACTTGCGATAACACGGCGTTCTTCGGACGGTGACATGCCTGTGAGTCATTTTAATGCGACCCGGCTCTTTCGAACCTCGCCTTCGGCCTCTCTCAAATATTTGGGCCTCATCTTCTTTACCTGGCCCGAAACGCGTCTGACATGGTATGCTTCATCGGACTTAGCTTCCTTTGCTTCCTCGGTCATCGCTACACGATCCACTGACTTCAGTCCGCTCGGATGTAAGGAAGCCGCCCTATACTTATGGCCGGGCAGCTTTGGCATGGCCTTAGTTTAGTTGGCCTTTGCAGCCATTACCTACCACATCGACATAAAAAATCAATATCAACACAAGATCAACACTTAAATCGAGAATGAAATCGAGCCACGACAAGATGTAATGTAGAGACTTGGGCTGACCCCCCTTGAGGATAGAGTAACACCTCATCAGCGAAGCGTACGCTTCGACCTCTTGAGTCATAATCCTTAGAATGGGCGAGACCGCGCCCGGTATAGGACATTGAGAAGCAAGAATTCGCCATCTTACGCCCAGTTTGGAGTCCCCTCTTCAATTCTTCCCGTACCGAGATGGTGGCCCCTAAGCACTCTTCGCGGCCAGTTCAAAACGGTGATGGGCATGGCGGTCAGCGGCTACTCAGCGGCCCTACCCGAGGACCTTTTTGCCTTCATAGCGGGACCGGAGCAGGTTGCGAACTCAAAACTAGGAACCTCGGCCGGGCGGACGCCCGCTACTCCGGCTTTCGGACATAGGTAGACGGAGAAGAGGAAGACACCCCCAATTTCGGAACCATGACCGAAGCTCACCGATCTTTCTCAACGGAGTCCAGGGTTTTTCGTTTCACCCTCCGGGCTTCGAGGCGGTGTCTCAAGCCCAGAGGCTAGAAGCTCTCCTTGGTGGGTTTTGGCGGCCCGGGTCAATGGGAGGGTTTCATGGTGAAGAGCGAAAGCCTGAGCAATGACGGGGCTGACCTCGAGCTCAAAGAGCCAGGAATATCCGACTTGATCAGCTCTGCGTAGGGACATGGAGGACATTCAGCCAACGCCAGCGTTATGACGTTATCTTCAAGGCTAAGATGGATTAATTTTGAGAGTACGTAGACAATCTTGAGAATTATAGATATCCGGTAACCTCATCTGAAGTTATGCAAAAACAAGCGACACTCCACGCAGTTCTTGGGGTGGTCAAGCAGCGGAACGCCCGGTCGATCCTTGTCAAGAGGGTTATATTCCCAATTGCAGCCGCTAACAAAGAAGTAGCATTCCTTCCAACACCTGTGGGAAGAGGGAAGATCGGAAATCACCAGAGGAGCACTAGTACGCCTGGAAAAATAGAGGAAGCCCTCGGCGGTTTCCTTCGCACTAAGATAAGGAGCAAAGCTATCTTTGGGAATAGGGCCCACTGTCCTAAAAGAAAATAATAGACCAACCAAAAATACGACCATTGGGCGAAAGTTGAAAGGACAGACATTGAAGTGTTACAAAACCCCTTTTATAAAGGATGCGGAGGAAGCGAAGACCATTGCTCGAAAGCTACGCCAGTATACCATCTTAGATGCGGAAACCACATAGGAGGTCAAAACATCGGGGACGGACTCGAGCAGCGGAGGTCGGTAACGCCCTAGTGAAAGTGGCCCGGGACCCAGCCTTGCTGAGCCCCTGGCAAGCATCTTGACGGTGATTTTAGTATTATGACCCCGGATATTTAATCGAGGTCCACTCTCCTTACTCTTGCACAGGAGTAAGGGCGCCCTTCAGGCATCTCGAAGTTCAACCGTAGAGCGATCGGATCGCCGCCAGTCCACCAGGCGGCAGCGCGAAGAGTCACCTCAATACGCGGAAGAAGAGCGGCCGGACCCATGAGGAAAGTGGTTAATGAAAACAAAGCTTGTGACTAACCTGGCTCGTATCGTTCGAAGAGACCAATAAAGGCCTTGACGGTCCCGAGAATAAAACGGGAGCTATCTCAAGAAGACGCGAGGAAAAAGACTGCGCCAGGTTCGGGCGGAGCTTAAGGGAGAAGTCCCAGAACTTCGCTAAAAGCAAAGAAAATGTTTCAGGATCAGGGGCACACAAGACAGAGGATGTCCGCGGAAGAAACAGAAGGAAACTAAGAGAAGTGGGAGAAATGAGCACGAAAACCGAAGAGTCATCATTATCGCAAGACATATGGCGTGACAAGCCCTAACTTGACCGGCGAGACACGTGATGCATCCGATACAAGCGATTCTGACCCTTGCCCAGCGCACACCGTTACCGCAAAAGTACGAGCGGCTGATAGGGTTTGAAAAATGGGCTGTGACCCTCATAAACCAAAGCGCGCCCTTAAAACGCAGGCCTTTGACACGGCCCAAAATGAAGGCCCGGCCGCTCGGCCCAAGGCCGGTTATGGATAGTGAAAGCCCACGTGCAGATAAAACTAAATCCCATCGATAAAGGAAATAGAATAATCCCCGATAACCTATTATCCTGCAAATCCAACTAAATCTCACAAGCCCGGAAAAATGAACACGATACAACATCACCATCCTACGAGATCAATGAATCCACAAATGAGGAAAATTCTAAATAAGCTGCTCTTGATATCCCATATCGAATTTGTCTGGAAGTAAAGTAGAAATATCGAGTCAATGGGAAGAATCTTAATCACCATCCAAGTGGGAAGCATATACTATAAATACCAAGCCACCCCATCGGTGAAAGGTACACAACACATTCGCCCTCTAAGAAGTATATTTTTTCTCTCATAAAGAAACTGACTTAGGCATCGGAGCGGCCACGGGTGAAGCCCCCGTTGACCCTTCTTCTTTCTTGTTTATGCAGAGGAAACAACGCTGATTACGCAGACCAGCCAGCTGGCTTGATCCGGGTCAGGCCCAACGGCCCCACGCTCCGGCCCGGTCAGGTTGAAAAAGGCATCATCAGTTACTATCTCCATTTTCCATGCCTTTTCCCAAAAAGGACTAACAATATTTATTTTGGCCCATTTTCCCTATAAAAAAATTTGGGAAACTTAATTTCTACCAAAATATAAATTCATTCATATATAAGGGATAGAGTGCATACTTTGAAGGATTTCAAATATGGGGGATATACGTGTATAAAGTTGGGGATTTACAATAAATCAAACTTACATTTTTTTTTAGTTAACGAACCCTGTGTAGTGCCTCCCAAGGAATCAAGCCACAAAATAGTTTCTCTTATTCGATCAACAATCATGAGTGTCGAATGCTCAAGATGAAGTAAATGTATGAATATCTACAATACAAAAGATCATCATATTTTTTATTTTCTTAATTTGGGGTATAAACCAAATATTATAATTGTATTAATGTATTACCTTTTCACAATTTTCATTAATATTTCCATTAATGAAATAGACAAAATAATATATTAATTAAGCGTTTGAAATTCTATAAAGGTACTTACAAAATTTGACAATTTTCCATTAGATCTAGATTCAAGTAACTTACAATATTCTTTGTTTTTACCATCATCCTTCCTGAAGATGAAATAAAACTAATTAATAATTATTTCTTAAATAAAAAGTGTAGTTAATAATTGTGAAAAGAAATATACTCTTTGATTTTCATTATTTAAAAAAGTGAGGGAAAATACATATTTATACTCTAAGTGTTAGAGTAATGAAAGGAAACAAAATTAGAGTCTAATTAGGAGACTACAAAGAAAATGAAAGAAATAAAGAATTCGTAAATGGATTAGGAAACTAATCCTTAACACTCCCACTCAAGATAGAGTATATAGGACAAATGGGTTACATATGTACTAGTACGATTTGTGCAAGTATTCATACATAACATATAAGACATGCATTCAGTATATGTATGGGTCAAGAAAGTCACTAACCTTAATGCAGAATAAACCTATCGACGGATGCCGACGTCCTATTGTTATGAGCCTCTGTGCACTTTCCTTAGTTCTCGTAGTGTAGAGAATAGTCATAGAGTATTATCCCCGATCAATACATGAACCCACGTTCAAGGGGCAACTATGATGATTTCCCAAGAGAGAGTTCTAGTGAGAGATCGGAGGAAGAACCGTACGTTATGTTGTGTTGGATAATACCCTATATGATAAGGGACTTTTTAATATAAGTAGGACTTATCCCATCATATAGGCGATAAAGTTATAGTCCCCATTTGAATAAGGGACATATCCCTATCCCATCCAACGGGTATTCAAAGAGGAATTAATCTCTTGCCCATAATGGGCGGATATGGATTTGGCCAAAGCCCAGCCCAAAAGTCTAATAGCTTCCACTCGCCTATAATGTGCAAAAAATCTCAATTAACTCACTTACTCATCTTTTCATACAAGAAATGGGTTGTGCGACATTGCGAGAAGAAACGAACAACAACAGGAGTATAGTTATTAAGTCACCACCAAGACTAAAAAAAATACATCACCCAAAGGCTACTCGCATATGTCTTAGATAATTTCATCAACACTAGATTAAGTATTTTCAATCCCTCAAAGTGAGCAATACTCAATCCTACAATATATCACGTGTTAATCAACCTATACTAAGATAGTAAAATCGACATAAGCCTTGACACAAACACATGTGAGGTGTATTAATAAATTAATCTTCCCTAAGGCTCCACGTCGATTAAATTAAACTGATTGCTTTCCTAGACATGCCCCATGTGGTTGTATCAATCTAGCCCTTAGAAGCGTGCTAAACGACAACATCAAGCATCCTCTTTACATGGCGAGCCTTGGGTCATAAGGACATAAGTTAGATCCTTAAGATCTTAGTGGCTCCTGATGGTGGAGAGATTATCGGCCTCCTACTGTCGTACGACATTAGCACATACGAGTATGATATGTCCAATCCCTCATAGTGAAATACTCAGTCTGCAATATATCACGTGTTTATCAACCTATCATAGAATGTAAAAAATCAGCGTAAGCGTTGTATTCTAAACACATGACAGAATTATATTAATAAATTAATCTTCCCTAAGAGCTCCGTCAATTAAATTAACTTTGATTGCTTTCCTAGACATGCCCATGTGTTGTATCAATCATAGCCCTTAGAAAGCATGCTAAAGTAGAAACATCGACATCACTACCCTTGGTAGAGCCCCTTAGGTCATGGGACATAAGTTAGATCCACTTAAGATCTTAGTGGCTCACAGGTGGTGGAGAGGAATTATCCGGCCCTCCGCTATTAGTCGGCATTAAGCACATACGATTATGATATGTATGTTATTGTGTTGACTCATATAAATGAGCATCCATTTGTCAAATTTATACCATACGGATGAATGCAGTCGCTGCAAAGTGCCTAATTTCACACTGGCTTTCTCGGGGCTTCACGGAATTTGTGGAAAGAATTCTATGAAGGTTATAAAAGAATCTCATCTTAGTCATAACTAAAGGCGACTTCTCGAGAGTAAAATCTTAGATCGCTTCCTAGAGAGGGCCATAGATTCTTTAGTCTCATCTTGCTCGCCTCACCCAAAGCCACAGGCGAATTACTGTTGAGTAGGTAGATTCTTGCCTGTTGACATGTACTAAGAATATGCGCACAAGAATAATTATTTTGAGAGTAAAACACAAAAATCACTTATTGTTAATAATAGTGTCAAGTACAACTCACCTCTGTCACATCCTACTCAATCCCATACTGCTAACATTAGACTGAAACACATATCTAGCAATAGGCTTAGTCAATGGGTCAACCACCATGCTTCCACTAAAATGTGTTTCATGATCACCTCACCCCGCGCTACCGTATCTCTAATGAAATGGTACTTGATTTCAATGTGCTTAGACTTCTCGTGACACTTAGGATCCTTTGCATACGCTAGGGCTACAGTACTATCATAATATAATGTTACAACCTCTTCAAAATGGGTTGTAATGCCTAGGCGTTGCAAGAATCTCTTCAACAAGACAGCTTCTTGCACAGTTGCTGCACATGCCACATACTCATACTCCATCGTAGATAAGGCAACATAGGTCTACTTCTTGTTGAACCAAGATACAGCACCACCTCCAAGAATGAGCGCATAACCCGATGTGGATTTGTGCTCATCTCTATCACCGGCCCAATCAGCATCATTGTATCCCTTTAGCCTTAATTCACCCCTATGGAAGCACAAGGCAAAGTCTGTTGTCCATCGGAGGTATCAAAATATCATTTTCACTGCTACCCAATGCGCAGGTCCTGGGTTACTCTAGTAACGGCTCGCCATGCCAACTGCAAAGCATACGTCCAGCCTTGTGCATAACTTGACATACATAAGATTCCCAATCGCCTCAGCATATGGCACTTTGGACATGCGTTTCTTTTCCTCATCTATTTTAGGACATTGGTCCAAGCACAAAGCACTCCCCTTCTCAACAGGGGTGTCAATGGGTTTGGAATTCTCCATGCGAAATCGTTCAAGAATCTTCTTTATGTAAGTCTCTTGAGACAAACCAAGAAGCTTCTTAGAATGGTCTTTAACAATCACAATCTCGAGCACAAAATGCGTTTCACCCAAGTCCTTCATCTCAAAAGTAGAAGACAACCACTCCTTAGTGGCGACAATAGAGTCCATATCATTTCCTGCTATATGGATGTCGTCAACATACAAAGATAGGATAGACACACTCTTCTTTGTTAGCCCCGGATACACCTGATGACCCTCTTCAATAATCCAAAAGCGTAAAGAGAGATAGTAGTCATGAAATCTGAAGTACCATTGTCTAGATGACTGTTTGAGTCCATAAATGGAATGTTTGAGCTTTTGCACACTTTGCGCTCTTGTCCCTTGACTTGTAGATCTCTTCATCTAGCTTTCCATTGAGGAATGCAACCTTAACATCCATCTAATATAACTCTAAATCCGATTCTTGACGATATGAGTACTAAAGCGAATAGAACCTTGACAACGAGGAAAATGTCTCATCATAAACTATACCCTATTATTGGGTAAACCCCTTCGCCACAAGACGTGCTTTGTACTTGTCAATTTACCCATTTTCCTTGCGATTAACTTTCAAAACCCATTTGTTTAAGAATGGCTTTGCGGCCAAGTGGAAGATCCTGCTCCCACCGCAGGTTTCTTGTCCATGTAGCTCAATTCATCCTTCATTGCATCCATCCATTTCTCCTTAGCGGGTGAAGAGAGCGCCTCTCTCTATAAGAAGGCTCGTGCTTGTACAAAGTAAAGCATCCCCCTCAATCTCAAAGTGACGACGATGAATGTTACCTCTATTGCTACGGCGCAGCTCAAGAGGTTTAGATAACTCTAATGGAACACTCCCACTAGGTTGAGAATGACTCCCACTATCTCTAGCTATCTTAGAAACTGATTCCACACCCTCGCTTGAAGATAGTGGTATATCACTCAGTTCCTCCAACTCATAGAGGTCTAAACTCTCATTGACATTGCCTACACTAGGGAAATCATTCTTAATGAAATCAACATCGTACGAATCCACTTCAGTCTTTCCCCCATCAGGGTGTTCACCAAACATCACATAACCCTTCGAGCCTTCAAGATACATTATGAAAGTATGCTTTCTAGCTCTAGGGCCCAACTTTCCATACTTATGGTTAGCGTTGTGAACATACCCTGCTGATCCCCATGGGCGCAAATGCTCCAAATTGGGCTTTTTGCCATGCCATAGCTCATAGGGAGTTGAGGAAACAGACTGTGAAGGCACTCTATTCAAGATGTATCAGGTTGTTCACCAAACATCACATAGCCCTTCGAGCCTTCAGGATACATTATGAAAGTATGCTTTCTAGCTCTAGGGCCCAACTTTCCATACTTATGGTTAGCGTTGTGAACATACCCTGCTGATCCCCATGGGTGCAAATGCTCCAAATTAGGCTTTTTGCCATGCCATAGCTCATAGGGAGTTGAGGAAACAGACTGTGAAGGCACTCTATTCAAGATGTAGGCAACAGTCAAAAGAGCATCCCCCCAAAAAGATATGGGGAGGTTGGCCTGCGCCATTAACGATCTAGTCATATCTAGAAGAGTTCTATTCCTCATTTCTGCAACACCATTTTGTTGCGGGGTGCGAGGGATAGTTAGATGTCTTAGGATCCCTTTTTCCTCACAAAATCCCTTGAATTGATCAGACAAATACTCAGCGTCACGATTAGTCTAAAGGTTTTAAGCCCCTTTTCATGCTTGTTCTCAACCTTTACCTAAAGTGCTTGAGCAATCCAATGCTTCCATAGCTACTTAGCGTTGTGAACATACCTCTTGATCCCCATGGGCGCAAATGCTCCGAATTGGGCTCCATGCCATAGCTCATAGGGAGTTGAGGAAACAGACTGTAAAGGCACTCTATTCAAGATTTAGGCAACAATCAGAAGATCATCCCCCCAAAAAGATATAGGAAGGTTGGCCTGCGCCATCAATGATCTAGTCATATCTAGAAGAGTTATATTCCTCCTCTCTGCAACACCATTTTATTCCCTCCATGGTACAAAATACATTAGTTAGTCAAAAACATAAAAAAACCAAGATGATATTTCATTGGATATAACACTGGAGAATCCGGAGAAGTCGACAAAGCTCCTGCTGCAGCGGATGATGAAGCTCCAGCAACAGATAAAGGTCCACCTTTAGAGCTTGAAGTCTTTATATCTTCGAAATAAAAATGTTAATCAAAAGTAAACTTCATTGGTTCAAGTGGAGAAGAATAAAATGATGGTAAATCTAATGTTAAATTCATTGGATCAAGTAGAGGGAAATCCATCAGTGGAAGGGGAGAAATAGTATCAGAATGTAATGGTAGCGGAGAAGAAATTGCATTCATGAAATGAGAAGACCTAATTTCAATATTTTTTAAAGGGGGAGTTTGCTTTACTTTTTTTTTTTTTTTTTTGTAATAAAATATAAAAAAGAGTTGAAAGCAAACTGGTACAAAATCCCAACAAAAAACCTATTATAGTACCAGTGATAGCTATAATGAATAAAGAAGGAGAAGACAAACTTCTAGAAAAATAATTGTTGTAACAACCAGAAGAATAAGAAGTTGAAAACAAACTTGTAGAAAAATAAATGTTGCAACAACTAGAAGAATAAGAAGCTGAAAACAAACTTGTAGAAAAATAAATGTTGCAACAACTAGAAGAATAAGAAGCTAAAACAAACTTGCAGAATGTTGTGTTTCGAGTCTTTCGACTGGGATGAGTTGAATATGAGTTGCGTCAATCGAGCCTTTATTATTAATTGGGACATGCATACAGGAGAGAGAGCATTAAATATGCGTTCTCTCTCTCTCGTCAATCAAATGCTCAGTCGTGTTATATCTCTTTGTGATGTTCTCTCTCTCAGAGCTCTACAGCAGGCATTTAATAAATAGGTCTTCTCAATCAGAGCTCTCTCTTCAAAGCGTGCATTAAATATCTGTACTATCTCTCTCTCTCAAAGCTCTCTTTCGTCGGTCAAGTTCTCTCTCTCAGAACTCGAGCAAACTGATTTTTGATGGATTATTAAATTGTTGTCTCTCTAGGTGCTCTCCATCTCAAAACTTTTGAAAGATGGACCAAGAGGAAGATTTTTTGGCTTCTTGGCTTCCGTTGTCTCTCTCTCAGAGCTCTATCTCTCCCTCTCACACTTTGTGTTGGTTTAAATCATTTTCAGGTTACTGTTTACAAAGTTTCGACTGGGTCGATTGTCGTGGGAATAGGTTTTAGATAATTAAATTGTTGTCTCTTTGGGTGCTCTTCCTCTCAAGAGCTTTTGGAAGACCGATGTAGAAGATTTTATTGGTTTCTTGGCTTCAGCTATTTCTAAGAGCTCTCTCTCACTTTTGTGTTGTTTTAATCATTTTTATGAACTGGGGGGTCAGCAAAATTGCCACTTCAATGGCATCCTCAACGGTTTTTTTTTTCTTTTCAATTTTCTTTGCTCTTTTGTTTGATCAAAACTAAAGAAATATTTGGATCAACCTTCTATAATGAAGTAATTAATAGAGAGAATAACAATATAAATAAGGTTTATAAATGATTTAAAGGAATAATGGATTAAAAGTGACAAATTCCAAAAAAAAAAAAATTGCAATTTAACCTTTTGCAAAAGTAATCTCTAAAATGCCGCCTTATTGGACAAAATTGTCTTGGGGATTTGAAGCAATTTGGGGACGTGACAAAATACTCTTCCAAGATTCAAGCATAGTGTAGGAGGTTTATGTTTGCATCTATCACTTTGAATAATAAATTAATTTTTATTGACTAATGAATTATTTTGTAAATGTCATTTAATGAAATTTGATTAATTATCTTATTTTATTAAGTAATTCTACTTATTATTTAGTTTAATTTTTTAAGTAAAAAATTTAGAAATCATTACTTTTAAAGTTATTTTACTATAAAAATAAAAAGATTAAATATTCTCCATCATTTTCTAGTTCTTTTAGATGATCAAGTGAAAAATTCAACATTTTATTTTCTTAATAATACAAAAATATAATTTATCATTTTCTTACGTAATCATGAAACTTGCTATTTTTAATAAAAGTAAAAATTATAGTAAAAATAGAAATATGTAAAAAAATAAATAGATATTTTAAGAATATTTCGTTAGAAGTATTTATTTTTAACCAACAAATCATCTAAAGGGGAATTATGTTTTAGTGCACTGTTTTTGAAATTATTGGAAAAGGAACCTAACTTTTTCACTTTTCATTTTAATGCCTTTTGGAAAAATGCCCAAAAGGTGCATTAAAAACAGAGTCCTCCCTAATTTATATATATATATATATATATATATATATATATATATATATATATATATATAATCAATAATATGTATTTTATTATTTGATATTAACAAATTAAATCAAACATAAGAGGAGAGGACTGAGGAGACGCCCAAAGTTAAAAAAAAAAAATGGTTCTACTTGAATTTCCAGGATTCAGGACTTTTTAGCCATTTTTTTAATTCTCGAGACTTAAGGCATGATGGTTTTAGCTGTCAGAAATGCCTGCCACATAGTTTTCTCACGTCCAAGGGTGGAGATTGCCCTACGTGTACCCAATATAAATAATCCTTAATGGAAATTGGTTTCTTTTACTATTATGGTGCTGATTTCTTTCAGATTTGAGCTTGCACTGATGAGATGAGTAAGGCTCTCCACTACCTTCTTTACTAAATTCATTTCTGAAGCATTTCCCTTACTCCTTAATTAATTTCTCAGGAAACATTTCCCATACTCCTTCAATCGTGTGGAAGATACAAAGAGAAAGCGTTCCTCGGTCCTCTCGTTCAGGATCAACCTCCTAAGGTGAAAGCATTTGCTTCTAAAACCTAAAGATCGATTTTTTGTTAGATTTTCCAAATGCACTTGTTTATTTTATTTTATGTTTGGGTTTCTAGGAAAATGTGTGGGAAAATGGGAGGAATTGGTGAGCTGGCAGTTGAAGGGAGTAGGAAATTTGGGCCAACAATGAATTGTTCGATTCTTCAAAAACTGGCCGGTTTGGACGGTTCACCGGTCCGACGGTTGAATCGCATGGTTTGACATCGGTTTGATGGCTTTTAGGCCCAAATGGGCCGACTGAACTAGAACGGTGACCAGCCGACAGTTGGACCAATCAGACTGCCAATCTAATCTGGTTTTTTAAACCATGACAACAACATACATTCCATTTTTACAAGCGAAAAATTTAAATACGCATAAATAGTATTACAGACTTCCTCGGTGTGTCTTCTAAGAGATACCTTTAGAGAATGAGATAGATGATAATTCTTCATCTCATGCAAATAAGCAAACCTGGATAAAAATAAAAAAATAAAAAAAACAACACAAAATGATCGTGGAAACCAAAAGAATATTTTTAACATTAGGAAGCACTAGTAGGGTCCCCAAATCGCTCAACACTATTGTGGAAGTGTTTTCAGAGATTTGGTATATCTGCAAGTCGAGCAATTTGGTATTAAACATGACGGAGGAGAGGACTGACGAGACGCCCAAAGTTTAAAAAAAAAAAAAAAGTTCTACTTGAATTTCTAGGATTCAGGACTTTTTAGCCATTTTTTCAATTCTTGAGATTTAGTAATGATGCTTTAGTTGTCAGAAATGTCCACTACAGTTTCTCATGTCTAAGGGTGGAGATTGCCCCACGTGTCCCCAATATAAATCATTCTCAATGGAAATGGAAATTGGTTTCTTTTACTACTATGGTGCTGATTTCTTTTGGGTGCAATGCACTGGTAGAATCAGGTAAGGCTCTCCACCTACCCTTTCTTACTATAATTAATTTCTGGAAACATTTCCTATACTCCTTCAATCGTGTGGAAGAAAGGAAAGAAGATAAAAAGAGAAAGTGTCCCTCAATTTCCTCTTGTTCTAGGATCAACCTCCTAAGAGCAACTATAATGGTTTACACTATCAAGGGGTGTCGTTTTATGCTTAGCTAAAATGGCACCGAAGACGAAAAATTGGCTCAATGGAGGTGGCGTGAAAGGTCTTAAAATGTCGTAGGAAGTTTTGGGATTTGGCATGTTGTGACTTTGGAGAGAAGAATGGAGAGGTTGTAGGCCAGCGGTTTGTTATTCTTATACTTCTCAATTTGTATTTCATCCCATATTTGCGAGTTTAATTATATTTTTTTAATAAGAACGTTGAATTATAAAAATGGTACCCCATTTTAGCCTTTCTGGTGGAGCCAAAACACTATTGAGGTGCCAAAACCTTTGTTCGAGGATTGCAAAATGGTATTTGACACCCCATTTTTGACAACTCTCATTGGAGTTGCTCTAAGGTGAGCTTTGGCTAACGCAAAAGTTCGGAATTCTTCTTGTTAACCAAAAAGCCTAGTGGGATGCTCGGTACGAGTTGGGGCTGACGATTCTCCATCCACTTACGAACGCCGGCTCCCATTAAGTGCAAGAGATTTATTATTGGAAATATTTTTAAGTATGAAGCCTGTTAATTGATTTTTGTTTTGAAAATTTTGTTTTGAGAAAAGCGGTCAGATGTAAACAGTGAGCCAAATCAATTTATGTGATTAATCTGATTGGGCTAGATTTGTCTCAATGAATATATATATATATATATATATATATATATATATATATATATATATATATATATATATATAATAAGTGTGATATGAAAAGAGTAGGGCCAGGAATTAAAGCGAGAACAACGTGGATGGAGCCCAATTATTATTATTAATGGTAGGTCCCTCTCCCGTTCTAAATAAGGTGTGTTCTGCCCCATTGGTGAACACACAAGATACAGTTTCAGAAATAGTAAAACCTTAGTGGGAAAAAGGATCAGAGAGAGGAAGGTCTAGTCGCTATTGTTTTCAACTACAGGATCTTGGATACGACGGTAACTTTTAACATGACACATCAATTGGGTATGTATTTTGATTTCCGTGTTTTGATGTGCTCTAAATCGACTACGCATCGATCTCGGGTTATCATTGTAAATCTAACATTTATACCTTATATCTTGGTTCTAACTTTCTAATGTGGGATGTAGGAATAGTGGAATAGAAAATGAATTTATTGGTGCATGATGGGACTTTGAACCGTTGAATAAAATGTTATTGTGATAGCTTCTAGGTGACATTTGCTTCTGAAACCTAAAAGCTCGATTTTTCTTATTAGATTTTTTGGTACTGTTGCCGTGGTTTTATTTTTGTTTGGGGTCTAGGAAAGTAACAGGCGTGGGAGAATTAGTGAGCTAGCGGGTGAAAGGAGTGAGGAAATTTGGGCCGTCAACCGCCAATTCAGTTTTCCAGTTGTTAGTTCGCATGGTTAGTCGATACGATGAAACTACCGGCCCAAATGTTCGGACTAATCTAGAATGGTGGCCGGATTAGCAGTTGGTTCCAGTCAGTGTGATTGAACAAATCAGACTGGCGATCAAATCACCTTACCAAACCATGACAACAACATACAAACCATCTTTTACAAGCAAAAAAATTTAAATACTCATAAATAGGACTACAGGCTTCCTCTTATGGTGGTGTGTCTTCTAAGAGATACCTTTAGAGAATGGGAGATAAGATGATTCTCCGTCTCATGCAAATAAGCAAACCTGGATAAAAAAACAAAACAAAACAATGTGGAAACCAAAAAAATCTTTTTTAACACTGAAACATATACAGTCCCAAATCGCTGCAACTCGCATCGCCTTCGATATGTAATTAGTGCTACATCGCTATTGTGGAAGTGTTCTGAGAGATTTGATATATCTGCAGGTCGAGCAATTTTGGTATATAAGTATATTTTTATTCTAATAATTTAATTAATAAAATTTCTGATAGTAATGGGAAAACTAAGGCACATTAGCTAATGTTTTGAAAAGTAGTTAGAAATCATTTTTTAAAAATAAAGTATCTTTTATAATTTCAAATGAAAAACGATTCTTAGCTTATTTTTTTTATGTTCTTTTATTTATAACTATTTACAGCACAGCATTGAAAAAAAAGAAACTTCAAACTTGAAAATTTTGAAATATTTACCTGTAAATTTATTTAATTACGGTGTATTATTGGAAAATGATAGAGATGAGAGAGGTTACGTGAATTGAAAGTTAAAGTGTGTTGAGTTGATGGGAAGAAACTAAGCCCAATAGCATCGCCATCAGCTCAGTTGCCTTGGAATCGCTTTCTTTATTTGCAGGCATCTCCTGGTTCAAGTCTTTGACGAAGGTGGTAGGGCAAATAACTCTCCCTCCCCAACCTTCGAAGTTAATGGACAACTGAAACATCGTCGTCTGCGATAATGGCACCGGAGTAACTCCTCACTCGTCATTTTTCTTTTGTTCATTTCTGCTAGGTATTTAAATCTTGTTCTTGACATAATAATTTAGTTTTGTTTTAGTTTAAGTTGAAATAATGTTCTTAACATAATAATGTGGGTATTAGGGCAAGGAACTGTGGGGCATTCAAGGATAATGTGGGAGATGCACACTTAATGTGCGGGATTAGGCTTTGTAGTTTTTATTTTTAGTTTAAGTTGAAATAATGTACGTGAATCCCCATTTATGCTTAAATCCCTCAACTTATAATAATTTTAAATGTCCATTAAAAAAGATATTTTATTTTCTTAAATGGAATAAGAAATTGGAGGAAGCTAAACATAGACTGTTTGGTGAATGTATTTGGGAGAGTAGGAGTAGTCATTGGTATTTGGATGTTCCCTTGGTTGTACTTAGATCAAAATTTTGATTTTGTTGAGAGAAAACTTTTAAAGAATAACAAAGCTCAATTACAATTAATCTTTGTGTCATAATCTAAAGTGGGCTGTTTATGTTCTCGAGGTTATTGTTGCTTGATCGCTAAATCCTCTTTTCGCATATTGGAAGAGTATAAGCAATGAATTCAAAATGTCAAAATCTCTAAAATTAAAAATTAACCAAATAAATTGAATCAATTGATTAGAATTAGAATTGTATTCATTTATCTCATTTCCAAAATGACTTAGTGATGAGTATCCTATATACTCACATTTACCTCCTTGGTTTGGTCAATTTTTGAATTGTTATGGTTCAAATAAGCCCTTGATCTCTTTCTTTATTCGATTTTTGTGTTTAGGTCAATCAATGGTGAAAACAATGAAAATTTGAGCAGAAGCGAAGATAATTTAGTGAATTCATCAACATGAGCACAATCTAGATTTAGAGAGCTTTCCAAAGAGCCATGACTCATAAAATTCAGGATCCGATTGGGCTAGTTTTGAGAAGAAGAAAGGAGGGTGACTCTGTTGCAACTAAGGAGGTTTCATGCCACAACATGAAATCCTCCACGCTATAGCGTGAGGATCATCACGTTGTGGTGTGATGATCTACATGCTACAACTTGTACACTTTTGTCTCGCCAATTTTTGTAGATCACGCTATAACGCAGATTTGACACGCTGCAGTGTGCGATGAAGCCTAATGACTTTTCAAAGCCCATTATGACTTCAATTTTGGGGGAGTATAAAATGATGAAGATTAGGGCAAAAAAAGGGATTCGGCCAGAGATCATAAGCATACGGAGGAGCAGCAGCTGTCCACTAGCTTTAGTTTTATTCTTCTTTTTTTCTCTATGTTTTTCTAATTTTCTTCCATTGTAACTCCTACCATGTTGTTCTAGACTTTCTATCTAGGGTTTTGGGAGTAGTTTGATATTCAACTATGGATTTGGCTTTTAGGTTGTAAATTTTTGATGTTTGGTTCTTGCTTATCAAGTGTTTTATAAGGCTTTAACTACTTGCTTTTGATTGATCACCTTTGGCATGTTGAATGACCTAATATGAGTTTGAGAAGAGAATGTTAGGTTATATCATGTATAAAACACCGTGCTTTCATATAAGATAGAGATATTTGTGGATTGCATGTGATTTTATTAATTCCTTGTGCTTAATACAACCTGAGTTATGATGGTTTGAGGTAGAAATACAGTAAAACCTTTTCTCGGGTTAGCTACCTATTGCTTGAGAAAGAATAGATCGATCATTTTGAAATCCATCTTTGATAATTGAACCAAACATTGTAGACCTCATTCACCTTGATGCTTTCATAGGAATTTGTCTAATGAAACCCAAAACCCTAGGTTCCCTTATTTTCATATAGTTTCTCATTGAATGACTTGACATTCGAATAGTTTTCTTATGCTATTGTGTAGTAAAATTTCATCTCGTCATTTACATAGTTTGGATAAAGTTTAAAGTTTAGGGTATCATAATTACAGTAATTGGTAATCAACTCTATGTGGGACGATACTCTACTTGCCATTGTGTCACATGTTACTAATCGTATACTTGTGCAGGTAGGTGTGTAGTTCTTGTATATCCCATACACCTATCATCACACACATTTTGGCAATAGAACTCGTGAGCTAAATTTATGTTACAAGTTTAAAGTCAACACTAAGGCCTTCAACTTGCAAAAACTTTATGAACAACTTGAAGTAGCTTAGGGTCACTATTAACTCCGCGTCTATATTGAAATCTTGAATTGAGATAGTATACAACAATAGTTATATAAAATTAGTATGTGATAAAATGAACATAATAATATTAAATGTGATAAAATATTAAATGTGAAGATGGTAAAGAGGGTATTAATTAGATACATGATGTAAGAAGAGGATGTTTAAGGATTATATCCCAACGATCTACGATGATTTGTTTCACTCAATCTTTAGCATTAGTCAATTTAAATTTTCCTTCATTACTTGAATCAACTTATATACAAATGACATTGTTGGAACGACATTGAAATAAACGATGCGAAGAATTGTGTATAGTGCCTTAGTGCCTCATAGATTAACACTCACTTTCCTACCTTCTCCTAATATGCATGGTCAAACATGAGTTTTTCAACCTCATGGCCAACTATCAACTAGCTTAGTTTGTAAGATGCTCATTCATCACTAATAAAGATTTTCTTCAAATCAACCTTTAAGGGTGATGCCCCAAAATCCGAGGGTTCATTGATCACCCATCAACCCGCGGAAGCTTGTGGGTATCGTGTAACCAATACCACACCATGTGTCCCATTCACCAGGATCCATAATTTCACAAAGCTGGATAGAGTCCCTTTGATACGAGGAGCTCTTCCCAAAACCAACCTGCATAATATACAACATTGCAGGAAAACAACACCTAGCAAGAGAACCTGGGTTTGCCTAGGTTAAGCCAACCTTTGCCTATGCGATTTGCTTCGCCTAGGAAAAGGTGAGCTTCGCCTAGGCAAGGCAAAGCCTATCATACAGGCCTGGCCTTGGGCTCGCCAAGGCAAAGCCCACCTTTGCCTAGGTGAACTGCTTCGCCTTGGTGAAGCTCACCTTTGCCTAGGCAAGGCAAAGCCTATTTACTACCGAACAGTTACATTAAAACAATCCAAATGAGTTCAATTTCACTTTTTTACATAAAAGAAATACATATGAGTTCCATTTCAACTCTTTAGCACATTTGTACAAGCCAAAATGAATTTAACCCAAAAGTCTACAAAATAATCATAGCCATAAGCCGACTTTCACCTCACGAATTCCTGATGAGTCGCCCATCGGCGATATCTCGTGACCCGAAATGTTATTCAGATAGAGCCACGCCTAGTAGAGTAATTTCTACAAAGGCTACTTCTCACCTAAGTCCACATACAATGTTCACCTCTGACACTTCACATTCACATCAACAATTCCAAGCACGAATATGCAATCTTAGGTTGGAATTCTACATGTCATGCCATGAAATGAGATGAGACTCACTCATGCACCATGCCCGAGTCTTTACCGACTCCCATCACACGATGCAATGCCATGAAATGAGATGAGACTCACTCATGCACCATATCCCGAGTCTTTACCAACTCCCCTCATGCAATGCAATGACAATGTGTGATCAAATTTGTCATTGATGGATTACATCAAATGATCATTTTTAAAACAAAATTCCTTTGTTTACAAACCAAAACGCATTGGATGTTATATCTCAAATGATCATTTCACATTCAAAACCATGTGTCTTTTGTGGGAAGCAAATTTTCGGGGTCTCACCGTAGGCTCCGCAAGCCTTCCTACACTTTTTGGAAGTTCACCGTTGGAGTGTATGAACCAGTACTAGGTCTTTCACTTGGGGGAGTGTCTAGCCCTTCTTGCTATTACCCGGCACAAGTTTTTCCATTTCATACAACCGTGCGACTTTGTTGAACTTCGTTCAATGGTACAGAGCCCACACACCAATCACCCAATGTAGTGATTGATTTCAACCATGCACTCACACCCATGAAATGCGATAAGTTCCTGCATATGCAATGTGATGCACCTGTATGTTAATGTCATGCCACATATGTGATGAATGTCATATGGACAATTTGCAATCATCTTACTTCTACTCATGTATCATGAACAATTCATGTCACATGCATATAATCTCCAAAACAAATATTCAGCTCAATGTCAATATATATAATACATATATCAACATTCATCAAACAATAATTAACTAAATCATGTTATTACAAAATTAAGTAATAACAATTTTAACTCTCACGCCTGCTTATTTACATATAAAATGCCTACAAACAAATCTACACAACGTCCCAATCGCCCTTCTTAAATTAGCCTTAAAACAGGCCAAATAAGCCTTTAAACTGGCCACAAAACCGGTAAAACAGGCCCTTAACAGTCCAGATTTTTCCTCTTCAATCCAAACAATCCCTAAAACAATTTTTGGGACATACTATACACAACCACAAATCAATTTACAAAGCTGGCCACAAACGGGCCACAAAATGACCATTAAAGACGTTTTAAACAGACAAACAGGTCATACGCTTCGCCTAGGCGAACTTTCCTTCGTCTAGGTGAAGGACGTCGGGCTTGAGCAGAAGCAAAACAAAATAGCTCTTAACTTTCTCCCAAACAGACCCTTAAATATCTCCCCCTTAAATCAGCAAAAAAGGTTGGAGTAAAACCCAAGTAGGAAATAACCCTGCCTCTTAGAGCGTATTATAATGGTAGGAGGTCTCGAGAACACCTCTTAAACCCGAAAGTTTTGATTTCCCCCAAATCTCCTCCTTTGGATCTTCGGTGAAATGTCTCATTTTTGGTACACACGCGTAGCCCTCATAGAGTAGATGAACTTTAAATTTCGTCTGAAGGAATTCCTAGCCAATCTGACTCCATAGATCAAGCCGAAAGAAGCTCTGCCCTCTCTTTCCTCCTCTATCTCACGGGGAAACCAAGGACAAATGAGTTCTTGGTCCCTTGGGCCTCACTATATTGCGGTGGCCCACGCCGCACCACGTGTGTCCACTATTTGTCTGGTCCGCTTGCTCAAACAATTTATTTTGTCCCGATTTAAATTCAAATTATTTTATATGAACTTCATCTAAATTATTTCCCAATTTCCAAGATTTTCTCAAAAATCTCGTTTGTGGGTTCACTAGGCACCCGTCGTCCCGAAAATCGTAAAAAATCCAACTATCTTGGAATTCAATGAAATCCGTCTAAATAACTAGATTTCGCAAGAAGAATCCAATGGTGAGCTCCATTTCGTCATCCGAGATCTAGAAAATTTTAAGTTTGTATCCTGTACCATAATGGCAATTTACTGTTTTGCCCTTTTTCGAAAAATTTCAAATTTACTCGGGTTTTACAAAAAGACTGTCAAGGGCAATATAATTTGTTGTAAATTTTGTTGCCCTAGGACACAATATATCTTCACCACACACCTTTCGCATTTTTGCAAGCAAGCAACCATGATAATAAATGAAGTTGGTGATCTTTTGAGCAGATAATCAACTCAGCAACACTAGCTCTTTAACCAATGTCTTCAAATATCAAGTCGATGCAATGCGTTGTACATAGAGTCCAATATAAAATGTATTTCTTCATTAGCAATTTTCCTGTCTTTACAAATGTTGATCCATTATCTGTTACTATTTGCACCATATTTTCTTCACCAACTTCCTTGATCATGTCCTTTAATAAATCATATATGTATTTGTTGTCTTTGATCTTATTCGATGCATCAATGGACTTGAGGAAAATTGTGATTTTTTTGAATACACTATGAATTAATTATGCCACCTGATTGGTCCGTCCATCCAAGGTACATATTCGTATTAATTTATACGTCTTCCATTTCTCCCTTTGGATGTTGCCATAAGCTTCCATGACTTTGTACTCCATCTCCAAAACCCTATCATCAACGGATGTGTGTAGAGCTAACTAATGATAAATGGTACGAAATGAAAAGGACAAATTATATAAGAAATTCTAGTGTTTCTTTGTCTTGTATTATTTTGAACTCCTGAGGTTATGTTTTCTAACCCTAGTGTTCCATATACAATCCACCATGTATATTTTTCACACAAATCATCACACATATCACACAACAAGTTAAGCACAAAACACACAACACGCAACAATGCATGATCTAGACCCAAGGTATTCGTATACCTAAATTATGTTACCAAGTTGTGCTTATTTCATGAATTACTTGTGGATACCCACATTCGAGCTCCCGTGCTTATTTCAGGAATTACTTGTGGATACCTATATTCGAGCTCCCTAGGTAACCCATTTATCTAAGATTTGATACAAAGCTGCGACGCCCCAAATCCGGGTGTCCCGTTGACAACCCGTCAACCCGCTAAATTATTGTGGATTTCGGATGACCCGATACCATACTGTTGTGTCCCATTTATCAGGATCCATATTTTCACAAAAAATCAGGCAAAGTCTCCTTTGTCTGAGGAGATCTACCCAACATACAACCTGATAACCATAACTCCATCCAGGTCTCAAATTGTATGAATGACCACATAGGGTCCATCTGTCCATATCCCCAATATCACAACTACTCGTGGACACCGAGTTACTTGGCACCACCTCAATACATCCCTTTACCGGGATCCATTCATTCACATTTAAATCTAAAATATGAAAGTAAATCACTTAATTACAGCCCATAAGAGTCCGATCACAACCCTCTTACCATAATTACATACCTGACTATTTAGACAATAGTCCCAAAAGAATTTAATCACAATTATTTTATACAAAATATTTTTTACAAAAGTAATATCAAGGCCACACATCGGCCTCCTTCATAATCACGGCCCGCCGTAGCCGTCTCCTTGTACACCCCGCATCTGAAAGGTCCCACGACCTGGGTGCAATGCCTAGTAGAAAATTTTCCTACAAGAGCTACTCCCCGCCTAAATGCACATGTAATGGCATACATAAAACATCAAATCATATTCCATATAAATAATGTAATCCTATATGGAATGTTCCGTGTCATGCATGATATGTGACTCCTCATGCCCACAACCCGAGTCCCAACTGACTCCCTCACACCTACAACGCCAAGTGTGAAAAACCAGTCATTGGTGTTTCACCCAATGACTTAAACCATTGGACAACCCTCCAATTTTAATTTATCAAATCTGTGTTTCCGTGGATGGTGAATTTCCGGGGTCTCACCGCAAAGCCAGTGACGCCTTTCTCGACACTTTCAAGAATCTACATCACTGACGATATGTCTAACCGAGAATAAATTTGAGTCTTTCACTAAGGATCCGCCCCATCTTGCTTCACCTAAACAATGGATTTAGTATTATTATTGTTTGACACATTCGTGAGTCTCGATTTTCGACGCGTCCCATTTCCGGAAGCCACTCACACATCTACCAAGAATGGTGAATAACCAACACCATGCACACACACTTGACTTGACGCGATGTGACCGTGCATATGAAATACAATCATGCCATTTCATGCTATGTCATGCTACATGCAACATTTATAAATTTTGGATAATTATATTTCCTACATATAATTTTCATTCATCACCATTTCCATGGTAATACATCATGTAAGCACATATTAATACATTTTTACACAACATCATGTTATTTATTTCTTCCGATTAATAACACTCAAATGGCCCAAATCTCGTGACTTAAATAAACAGGCACCTCTCGGTCCTTCACGCCATGAACCATTTTTGGTTCCATTCATCAAACAAATTCGATAAATTTAAAAACTCAACAAAATCTCAAGACATCAGTCCCAGGATTAAAACCAAACCTCAACCCAAATCCCGACTACCCAAAACGCCTTGGCCCCACTCGGATCAGTCCAAAACAATCCCAAAATTTTGAAGGTCCTCGACTGTCTGAAAACAGTCCCAAAATTCACCGACCGTCCAAAAACAATCCCAAAATTCCTGTGGCCTCCTACACTCGCCCAAAAATTCCGATCGAAATTTTACTGGCTTCTCATGGCTCTAAGAGAAACCCCAAGCCATTAAATGTGGGCTTGAGGCTAGAATTAACCCAAGTAGGAAAATTCTCTATCTCGTGAAGTTTGACGAAACTTCAAGATTTCAGACTCCACGCCGTAGCCTCGACACGTGGACCGACTTTGCCTTTGCTCGACGAAACCTACAACTGATTTCCTCAGATTTTATATAGTTTAAAAAAATTTCTTTCTCTCTCTCTTTCTCCCACGCCACTGGGTCCGTCTCCTCCTTTCCTTTTTTTTTTTTTTTTGACTTTGCTTTTTCTTTTTATCCTTCTTTTTTAAAAAAATTTTGACACATGGCGCAATGTCCATCTCTAATTCGGGTCCGTTCTTCCTAAAAAATTTATTTTTCGGGCCAATCAGTTTAAATGAACTTAGCTCAAGCCATTTCCCGACTTCCGAGATTTTCATAAAAATCTCGTCCCTGGAGTCACTGGCAACTTATCACCCAAAAAATCGTAAAATTTTTCGATTGTCTCAGAATTCAGCGAAATTTTTCTGGGTCACTAGATTTCACGAGACGAATTTATCGGCACAATCCATTTTGTCATTCGAGATTTAGAGAATTTTCTAGGCTTCCCTAGACCATTCTGGCAATTTATTATTATTATTATCATTTTGTCATTTTTGAAAATTTCTAATTTTCCTGGGTTTTACATTTGTGGTATAACCAGGCACTTGCATCTCTTCTACCCACCACTACCCATGCTCAGCGCTCGACCTTCACTGCACCCTATGCCCACACTGTAGTCCATTACTCTAATCCTACTAATTCTCAGGATTGGGTCGTTGATTCAGGCGTCTCTCACCATGTGACCATGGATCTTGCTACCTTGGCCCTTCATTAGGCATACCATCCTAACAAAGATATTATTGGTAATGGTACAAGTTTATCTTATTACTAACATTGTCTCTTTCAATTCTTACTTCTCTACTCACACCATTATTATTTACCAATGTGTTACATGTGCCAAGAATATCTAAACGTTATTTTAGTCTCTACCCTTTGTTTTGACAACCCTATTAATGTCTTATTTTACTCTTCTTTCAGGTGTAGGATCATCACACGGGGTCACTTTCTGTCTGTAAGGCTGAGAGACAGTGTCTATTACTAGCCGCAGTCAGTCCTCAATCTTGTGCCTTAGTTATGTCTTCTTCGGTCAAATCTTCGTTTTTCGCTATCTCCATGTGGCATAGTCCTCTAGGTCATCCGTCTTTACGTATTTTCACAAATTTCTAAGTGTTTTAAATATTTCCTTTCCAAAAAAACATTTATGTTCCTTTTCTTGTAACTCCTGCAATATTAATAAAAGCCACAAATTACATTTTGCTAAGTCAAGCATTACCTGTTCCTCTCCTCTTGATATCATTTTTCCTGATGTTTGGACCTCACCTGTTTCATCTTCTGATGGTTTTAACTACTATGTTATTTTTGTTAACCATTACACAAAGTATATCTAACTTTATCCATTATATCAAAAATAAGATTTTCATTCAACCTTTGTCGCATTCAAGAAACTTGTTGAAAACTATTTCACCACCACCATTAAAACATTTTACACAAATAATGGGGGTGAATTTTTTGCCCTTCGGTCATTTCTCGCTACCCATGGTATAACCTATCTCACTACACATCCACACACTCCTGAGCATAACAGGTATTCTGAACGCCGAAATCGATATATTGTCGAAACCCATCTCTCTCCTACATGAGGCGTCCATCCCTCTCACTTTTTAGCATATGCATTTGCTACAGTTGTCTATTTAATAAATAGAATGCCTAAAGTTGGTCTTTCCCTTGGTTCCTCTTTTGAAAATTTATTCAACAAAGCTCCTAACCCATCTAAACTCCATGTCTTCGGTTGTTTATGCTTTCCCTGGTTGCATCCCTATTCTTCCCACAAACTTGATCCCAAATCCAGTCCATGTGTCTTCTCGCACTCCTCACTCGTAGTGCCTTTCTGCTGAATTCTACCTCAAAAAATCTTTATGTCTCGTCATAACTAACAGGGAAAATGTATTCCCATTCAGATCTCCTCAGAACACTCCTCCGACACAATCGATAATAGACATAGATTCTGCATTCTCCGCTTCATCGTTCACTTTGTGCAACTCTCCAGCACCACCCCCACCTATCCACCTACCCATATCGCTGACCTCACCCGGACTGTTGTGTTCATCACCACCACCCCACCCATCTTCTCGTAGAATTGCATCCTTGACCCAGCCAATAACATTCTAGTAGGCCTCTCCATATGTTAGATTGTTGGGTCCGACACCCTTACCACCCTCACCTAGTCATCCTCCCAACCCCATACCCATTCCGACCAACTCCCTCACACGTCCATCCTCTCCCCCACTAAACCCACATCTCATGGAAACCCGCTCCAAAAATGCCATCATCAAACCCAACCCAAAATATGGTCTCACCAACATAATTCCAACTATCACTTAACCATGCACTATCGGCCAAGTCCTTCAAGATCCTAAGTGGGTTCAGGCGATGAAGGAAGAATATGATGCTCTCATTCAGAATGATAATTGGGCTCTCATTCCCCTAAGACCAGGGCAGAATCTAGTGGCAAAAAATGGACATCAAACAAAATCTCAACGACTCTATTGCGTGGTATAAAACTCACCTTGTTGCTAAAGGCTTTCACCAATAGTCGGGTATTGACTTTCACAAGACTTTTAGCCTCGTGATAAATCCCATCACCATTCGTACTATGCTTAGTCTTGTACTCAATCGCAAGTGGGGAATTCGCCAACTTGATGTAAATAATGCTTTTCTCAATGGGCATCTTAAGGAGGAGGTATATATGGCGCAATCGAAAGGCATGCAAAACGCTGATTGTCCTCATCATGTTTGTATTTTAACCAAGGCTATTTATGGGCTAAAATAATCTCTACGAGCTTGGTACTAGGAGCTCCGTGCCTTCTTAGTCTCTCTCAAATTTGTCACATCCCGCATCATTCCCTTTGTTTACTCGTACTTCCTCATTTCCCTAGTTTATGCTGATGATTTGGTTATTCATGTAATGACCCTCACTTGTCGACACTATTATTTAGCAACTTTGATTACTCAAATTCTCCACAAAGGAGCTCGTGTGTTATCTTCTAATGTGGAGTCGAGGTTTCGCCACTCAACGGGTCTTCAATATCTCAAAAAAGTATGTTATTGATCTTCTCAACAAACATAACATGCTAGACTCTAAACCCGTCTCTACATCGCTTGTTGTAGGTACTTCTCTGACTGCTCACGATGGTATTGCACCGATCAATGCAACCATTTACCATCAAGTGGTTGGTGGCCTTCAACATCTCTAGATGACTCGACCAAGTATTTCCTTTGCCTTTAATAAACTTTCCGCTTATGCACGCTATCCGGAAGACACCATCGGGAAGGACAAACATCTACTTCAAGTATCTTAATGGCATGATCCTTTAGTATTCGCTTCTGCGCACACTCCTTTGACACACATGGTTTCTCCGATATGATTGGTCGGGTAACACTTCCATAAAAAGTTTCACTTCCAGGTGCTAATCCAATTTCCTGGAGTTCTATAAAGCAACGCACTGTTGCTCGTTCTTCCACTGAGGCTGAGTATTATCCAATTGCGCCTACCGCTGCCGAATTGTAATGGGTAAAATTGTTGTTGTCTAACTTACATCAAATTAGTCGCCACCTTGCTATCGGCTAACTCAAAGAATCTTAATATCTCTACCAACCCTATATTTCATTCTTTGAAACGAGCATCTTAGATTGGATTACTATTTTGTTCGTGACCTGGTTTAGTCGTCCGAGCTACGTGTTGTTCATGTCTCCGCTAGTGACCAGCTTGCTGACGCACTTATCAAACCTCTATCTCGGTCTCGCCTTTTTTATTTATGTAACAAGATTGGTGTTATTTCTGGCACATCATCTTGAGGAGTATATTATGCAAGATATTTGTGATTTTCTTTATCGCTTTTACGCTATTACTATTTTGTCTTTATATTTGTATATATATATATATATATATATATATATATATATATATATATATATATATATATATACCACAATTCTTTCAATAATATTCAAGTCTTTTTCATAATACCTTGTTCGAGTCCCATAGGGATGATTTGCTACCTTAAAACTAAAGTGAATTAAAATAATTAATTGATTTATTTTTCTATTAAAAATATAAATTAATTCAAAATATCATAGAATTAAGATAAAGATAAAATAAAATAAATCCTAAAATTTTATATAATTTTGATATGTATCATGGCAATACCGATTTTTGGATA
>JAEQBH010006466.1:75000-190144 GCA_016808115.1 Tetrastigma voinierianum
ATTACTAAGTCGGAAATGTCTGTCAGGCCAGTATGGTTGATGCTTAATTGGTTCATTTAATGCGGACTTCTGGCTTTATGCTGGCACTTCATGTCTGAGACTTTTCGGCTCTAAAGCGAATCTAGCACTTTCTTAATGCGAGACTTATGACTCTAAGGCGCCGACAATTTCTAAAAGTGATATGGCACTTTCTTAATACGGAACCGGCTCTGCGCCGCTGGCACTTTCTTAATGCGGACTTACGCTCTATCTCGTCACAGCGCCCGTATGCGGGGCTCCGGCTCAAGCCCGTCGACACTTTCTTAATGTCGAATTACGGCTCGAGCCGTCTGGCACTTTCTTAATGCGGACCGTCGCGAGTATGGCACTCTTAATGCGGACTTACGGCTTTAAGCCTCCCAGCACTCTTAATGTGAGACTACGGCTCTATGCCGTCACGGCACTTCATGTCCGGACCACGGCTCTAAGTTGTGCGGCACTTTGAGCCCGGACTTATGGGTATAAGCCGTGCGGAACTTTCAAAAGACGGACTTGTGGCTCGAGCCGTCGACACTTTCTTAATGCGGACTTAGGCTTTAGAGTCGTGCGGAAATTTCATGTGTGACACTTTCTTAATGCGGACTTACGGCTGCGTAAATCTGCACTTCCTTAATGTCAAACTTGGCTCTGGCGTGCCTCCTTAATGCCAAACTTTTGGCTCTATGCCGTTTGGCACATTCTTAATGCCAGACTTCTGGCTCTATGCCATTGGCACATCCTTAATGCCAGACTTGTGGCTCTAAGCCGTCTGGCACTTTCAGACCAAACACGGCTCTGAGGCCCGAGTGCAACTTCAGACCATTACTTTGTGGCTCCGACCGTTTAGCACTTTCTTAATGCCCGGACTTACGTCAGTATCACGGAACTTTCTTAATGCGGACTTACGGCTCTAAGGTATGCGGCAATTTCTAAAAGTCATTATGACACTTTCTGTCACCGGACTTTCGGCTCTAAAGCCGTCGACCTTTCTTAATGCCGGACTTTACGCTCACAAGCCGTCGGCACTTTCTTAATGCGGACTTGATATTATGCGGCACTTCCTTATCAGGACTTCTTGCTCTGGCCATTATGACACTTTCAAAAGACCAGACTTGTGGCTCTAGCTTTTTGGCACTTTTAAAAGACCGGACTTTGGAGCTCCCCAGCCATTGGTGCATTTTAAACACGTGATGGCTCTCGGCACGTGGAACTCTTTCTCTTTACCACTTGGGGGGCAGCACATGAAGTCTGTTCCCTCAAAGGTGGCCCGATGAAATTTGGGCGGAAGCTAATTAAGGCCTTCGCCGACCTCGGCTTGAGGCTCTCGAGCCGACCTCGCTTGGGAAGAGCTACGAGGTGACAAAAGATCAACAAGAACAAAATGTTCACCCCAACGACCTCTCATAGCAGCGGACGAGGTATGACGGGGGCTATGTAAGAAGGCCCGGAGCCTAACTCCTAGGAGTTCTTGAGACCAGGGCTCATTAAGCCTTCTCGATTGATCTCGAGCCATCGTTGTGTTGAGAAGCATGTGGTTCACACGTGCTTTATATCGAAACACGTTGATACCGCGCATTAATTCTCCCGGTCCTTCAACTTTCTGCTTTCAGGTTTAAAGAATATATTTTCCGTGAAGTGACCTTCGGTAGGAAAAGAGCATTAATGGAGTACCATGGCACGGGCGAGACCCCTTGTTCAATGGGTCCGGCTCGTGATTGCCGCCTGCCCGCCTCATAGGCGGCCCAAGGCGACCTTTGTGATAAAACCACCGCGGGAACCCACCGGGACCCGGTGCGAGTCTAGAACCCGTATGGGGTCCCAAGACCCCCCGTGCTGGCCACAATCCGACTTTCTTCACAATTTCGGCCTCGAATAAGCGTCGTCCACCGGTGTACACCCTGCACCTGAAATGTTTTCCCATAAAGGGTGAGTTATGCCCAGTAGATAATATTTCCCTACAGGCTACTCTCCACTAAGTACACATTACAATGGTTATGTTCCACACATTCACATTCACATTCAAAGTAAAACATGCAATTTCTACTATGAATCCTCGTGTCCTTCTGAGCTCTCATCTCGACTGAGTCATACAGGCTCTATCCTGATGACAAGGCCCATGCTTGATAAAATCCATCATTTCTAGATTACTTCCAATGATCATTTTACAAAACAAATTCATTTGTTTTCAAACAAAAAATTTTGGATATCACACATAATGATCATTTTGTATTCCAAAGCTCATGTGTGTGTCTTTTTGTGGGGCGGTATGGTGTTATTTGCAAACCTTTTACTAGACACTTTTGCGGCCTTTCACCGCTGGAATTATGTCTAACCATAATTATCGGGTCTTTCACCCGATAGGGTGTCTATCCCTGCTTGCTAATACCCGACACATATTTTCTTTACCATTTTATTCAACTGTTGATGAGTCCAAAAACTCATGAGATTTTTAATACATTTTTCTGATTTTATAATGAGAATAATGATGAATTGTTTACAGAAAACTGAATATTTGATTCAAATTCCAATTTGCGGGGAAAATGTGAGAAGATCAAATTTACAGCAAAAAATATAAGAAATGTCTGAAGCTGCGTGAATTTAAGTAAAAAATGGAACTTAAGTCGCGACAGGAAGTGCAGTTCCAGCAATTCCAAGTCACGACCTCAACAAATTTGGCTTTGAAGAAGAAATGAAGAGTGAATAAGTGAAGTCGTGACTGCTTGGAAAGGAAGTTGGGGTAAAATATGACAGTCGAGAATAAAGAAAGCGATCAAATGAAAGTTAATTTGTCGTGACATCATTGAGGCGTCGCGACGCAAGCGAATAAATGGCGTCGTGGTACCATGAGGTCGCGACGAGGGCTGAATCTGAAATATGAAACGACCTTCTCAAGTAAAGGAGGTCGCAACTAATTTTGAAAGAAAGGACTTGATGTAGCGACCCAGCGGTAATGAAAATAATCAAGGTCGCAACGCCAAACTCGAATCAGGCGACCAGGAATTGATGAAGAGGCAGACAGGATGTCGCGACACCACTTTGAGTTACAGCGGGCGAAAGCTTAGCAGTGGACATGGAGGTCGTGACACTGATTAGAAGTTGCGACAAAAGATTTTCAAAGAGGCTGAACATAGAAGTCGCGACAGTTAGAACATATAGAGACATCAAACACTGAATCAGAAGATGTCGCGACGTCCTTTAGTGGTCGCTACATCCGTTGCAAGGGATTATGGTCGCGACGTCTTCGATGTCAGCGACATCCGGTACGAAGAATGGAGGTCGCGACATCATTTAACTGCTCCGACATCATAACCAAGAATCTTTGAAGACAAGTCATGACCATAGTAAAACTTCCGACATCAAAAGAGGTCATACGCATAACATTGAAGTCGCGACGTATGATTGAAATGGCGACCTCGAAACACGGCGAGAAGGAGATGTCGCGGCGTCATTCGGTTGTGGCGACCGCCGATTACAAAGAAGAAGGTCGCGGCGTCATTTAGCGATTAGTGACATTAGATACGAAAGTGCCAAGGCAAGTGCTGGCGGATAAGCTTAGCGCCAGATGAATAGAATGAAATCCAGCGACGTATGATTGAGTCGCGGGCCTCGAAGAGATCCTGATGCGAGAAAGATGAAGTCGCCGACGCATTATGATTGAAGTCAGCATGAGGAACAGCTCAATAAAGCGAGCGGTGAAGTCCGCGACGTGAAAGGAGGTTGCGACATCAAATTCGGTCGCGACAAACAAATCGTCGCGACATGAACAAGCGATGGGCGAGTTATTTGAAATCCACAAATAGGTGCATCAGTTAGGGCCCGACTTCCAAACCACATAAATGCCAGTGCCATTGAAAGCGTCTTGGCGACCTGAGCGAAAGATACGGGTAGCCCTAAGGCTCATTTTGTGATTTTCTTTGGGGAGTAACATGTTGATGGATGATTGCATTGATAAAGTGATGTAAACGACGTTCTTAAATTCATTTCATTTCAAATTACTATCTGGTTGTTTGAGATTCGGACAATTACGATTCGGACCTCGAGTTTCATCATTACGATGGATATTTTGACCGAGATAATCCTTCGCGTATTGTAGTCGGTAATTTAGAAACCCAGCTTCCATGGAGCAAACTCTGTTGTTAGAATTTATCTTTTCTGCAGAATAAATTCAGGTGTTATTGAACTTTCAGCTTGAAAATCTGCTTTCTGGTTATGAGTTTTTACGCCAATTGATTCCAATATCGGTGTCTTATGCATTTTGTAGCATTGCTTCACACACTCCCGATTTCGAGGCCCTGCGGTGACCTGAGAAGGCAATCCTTAGAGTGATGAACGAACAATTTCTCGAGGTATATTAACCTAATATTGGAGATCTAATGAGCTTTGTGAGTTTATTTCGATAAATCCTCGACTCACTTGAAATCAAGAATGAGTTGAATGAATTATCAATTAAACAAACCGAAATTTCACCTCAGTCGAGCAGTGATTCTAATCTGTGTTAGGCGAGATCTGTCGAGGAAAGGATGAACTATTCTAATTTAGGAGAAACCGATGAAATAAACCCTTTATACCCATGTCTTGGGAGCTATGGTTTATAGTCCCGTGCAGGTATTAAGTATTGAGAAAAGAAAATATCGAACAAGGCCTTCCTGAATTAAAGTAGTTATCTAATTCCTGTCTTCAAAAATTCGGGAAAATTAGATGATGAGCGGTGTAGTTTGGAGAGATCTAGCTACACTATAATATTCCTGGGTGATTTAAAATATGTGGTTCATGAAGCAAAGTTATAAGTACTGTCACGAGAAATTGATTTTTCACAATAATAGTGTACTCAATGTTTCCTTTAAAAGATAATGGTTCAGTCCGGTTATTTTCATTACTATTCTTTATTCTTTATTCTTTTAAATTTCAGTTTATTTGTTATTCATTCACATATATTAGACTTGTATATTTTAAGGCTTCTAAGCTGATTTCATTTGCCGTTTTAAAGTCCAAATAGTGTGAAATTTGATTAGTCAGGGTAGTTGATTAATAATTCTTGAGATCTTTGTGGGATCGATATCTGGACTTAAATCCATTTTATTACTTGTTCGACTTGTGCACTTGCAGGATCTTGGATCAAAAGCAGAAAGAAATTTATCTAATCTTAAGGAAACCGATTTTAATGAGTATAATTGCAAAGAAATATAACAAACAAGTTTCATGGCATTATTGCTGGGGATTAGACAATAGTCCTTTGGTAATGGTGTCATAAATTTGTATATATCTTTTGGTCTACCAACAACCGTGCGACTCTTTTGGACTTCATCCCACTTGACTGAACCCACCTAATCAAACACCAAATGCAATGTTGATTTTTTAACCATGCACTCACACCCATTCAATGCGATGTGCCCATGCATATGCAATGCAATGCATCATTGCATGTTATATCATGCCATGTATAATGAATGCCACATGGGCCAACATAATCCACACTCATCGGGTGTCATAGACCAATCCACATCACCTGCATATGACTTCCATACTTCATTTCATTCATGTCAATATGTTATGCATGCATACATCAACATACAACAAGTCATTCTATGTTCAAATAATGACACACACACAATCAAGCCATGTAATGGCCATTTGCACATATAAACTCATCACATGCCAATACATTAGAACACACATGATAGGGTTCGAAAAATAAGGCTCACAGGCCCACCTGCTAGGCCCCAGGCCCGACCAATGAAACGTGGGGCCGTCGTGAACCCCAAAGGGAGATACATACCCATTGGAGCATTTAGGCCTTCTGGCGCCAACATTCAAGCCTTTGGTGCGGCCGAGTCAAGGGCCCAACCCGATTGGCCCAGACCAATTATGGAAGTCTCCCAGTGCGAAAATAGAGGTAATTCATAATAATATATTATTCCGCAAGTCCAGTGAAATCTCACCAATAAGGAAAGAAAGACAATAATAGATCAACATCACATCGGATCCCCCAATAAGGAAGGAAGATTATCCCAAATAAACTGCTCTTTCTATATCTATTACCAAATCGATATCGATAATAACCAAAATACTACGTCAGTAGAGCAAATCTGTCGCCCATCAGCGGTTGAACATCTACTATAAATACAAGGCCACCCCATCGGTGAAAGGTACGCTTGAAAGGTAAACAAAAACATATGCCAATACTAAGCAGTCTCTCTTTTCTCTTAGAAAGAAACTGACTTAGGCATCGGAGCGGCCACGGGCGAAGCGCCATGACCCTTCATTCTGTTTTTTGCGGAGGAGCGATACCTTCAGACGAAGTCATGAGCGACGCGCGGCGTCGGAAAAGCTTCAGCGGGCGATCCAGCATCCCATTGCCCAGCCCACCAGTAGCCTTGATCCAGCCAACGAAGCCCACACGCTCCAGCCCAGTTTCGGTTGAAAAAGGCATCATCAACACATATTGAAATCCAAACGTGTCACTCGCCGATCAGCGGTGACATTTGTCAAACAAGTCGCCGATGTCCCGGCGAAGCCCACGAAACAATCATGAGCCAAAGCCATGAAACCGACCCAAAATAGGCCATGAACACAGGCCTCCACACAATCACAGGCTCGCCTAGGAATAACCTACCTTTGCCTAGGTGAAGTGGTTTGCTTAGGCCTCCACACAATCACGAACTAGAAACTTCCATAATTCTATCCTTGGGCTTGCTTAGGTGTACATACCCTCGCCTAGGTGGACCCCTTCGCTTAGGCGAACACTCCCTTTGCCTAAGCGAAGCCCCTAACCAGGGGATGCCCTTGTCCTTGCCTGAGCGGGCGCCCGGCAAGAACTTCGAACATCCGACCATGTCGGCCAAAAATGGAAAATGACCCAGTAGAAAAAATCTACTCTTGGGCGTAGAAGAAACCTAGGAAGCCTCGTGGACACTTCCTAAACACAAGCCTTTGATTTCCGAACTCGTTTGGATCCTTGTGAAATACTGCGTTTTGGCACCCACCTTTGTAGCCCTCGTCGATCTGATAAGACTTTCATTCTTGGCGACAAACTTCGGCCAAGCGGAATCCGAAGTAGATCTTGGAAGGAAGCTCTTGGCTTTCCTCTTTCTCTCTTCTCTCACTCTTGGACAAAAGTAGGAAAATGGGATCCTTTTTCCCTTTTTGCCCCTTTTGTTCTAACTTACTCCTTAAGTTAAAGGAAGCGACCCACGTCTTGCCACGTGTCGACCTTACCTGAGTCTGTGTCTCTACCTCAAACATTTTGTTTCATCTCAGTTCAGTCATATTATTTTCTATGAACCTTAACTTATTTCCCAAAATCTCTTTTGGTTATACTAGATCATACGAATTACCATTAATCAGGCTACCTCGAAACTCGGTAAGTCGATCGAGTAACTAGATTTGTGAGACAAATCCCAGCAGTGCATTTCATCATCTGAGATCTAGAAAATTTCCAGGTTTTCAACCTGTACTATTTCGACAATTTACTGTTTTACCATTTTTTAGAAAAATTGATTTTTCTCGAGTTTTAACAAACTTTTTTAATATATATAATTTGATACATCTGTTTATTAATCTTCTTTTAGTTGTTCATATGAATATGTAGGGACAATAATTGGGATTTAATAATTATGAAATATCATGAAAAAATAATCAAGTTGTTGGGCTCATTGATAGATGGTAGGAAAAAATGATTGGACTCTTTCACAAAGAAAAAATTAGTAAAAATGGCTTCAATCATATTACTTGTCTTTGATTGAAATCTATGGACATTTAAAGCTATCCATATTCATAATTTAACATTATGTGAAGGTTGAAGTTCTGTCCGTTACGATTGGGATGCAAGGAAATAAACTATTTAAAGATAAGTCTGATTGTGAATTTATTGTTCCAAATGTAACCCAACAACTTAATTTGTAAGTTTTTAAAAAATGTTTTTCATTTTTATCAATGCAAGCATATATACTTCTTACATGAATGATCATACTTGTGATCCTTGTTATTCAACTATGAAGAAATGGTGGACTTTCTTCTACAATTGAAAAATGTAATGTATTATGTTGAATATTATATTTTCTATTTGTAAATTTTAATGAAGCAAACATAATTTTTTGTTAATATATTCTATTATGTATTCATATTTACAGGACAATGTTGCACAGTACAAACAGAAAATGCTAATATGGTTGATAAAGTCGACACGAAATGAAGTTAGAGAAAGTGTCTATCAGGCCATGAATCATTGATGGAGTTTCAATACATAATTTTTCCATGGCTACAACATAATCATCATTCAACCTACCATATGCAATACTATCAAGTAGCAACAATGCGTCCTCTTTACATTTCTTCCTTTTCATATTATATATCGTTAAATAGTTATTAAAACTTTCTTTCACATGATGATAACAATATGCATGATTCTCTATTCCAAAAACTTTAGAAACACTATGAAGGATTGCTTGATGCCTATAAGATATTATGACTTATACCTCCTTACCTTGAAGTATATCCTTTAATTTCTATAAATACCATAACCAATCCACATAGTTTTTTGAACTCACAATACCAAATGCTAGTGAAAACATATCGGGGCCCTTGTAATGTCCACTCAAATAAGTTGAGTCAATTACAATAATAGGTCGACAACCTAATAGAACCCTTAGAATAAAAAAAGAATGAGCAATGAATAATTGTGAAAATGCCCATTTTTATGGTATGTGTAGAAATTGTCCTTGGATTAATGTCCACCTATGGAAAAATATTTATTTTCATTTTGAAATCTAAGAATTATTTAGATGTAGAGGTGGGAAACAAACCAGCTTGCCCTATTTTGTCCTTGCCCCTTGGGTCAATGGGGTCACACGCTAATATGGATCAGGCCACGTGCCAATATGGGTTGGGTCATTCAGCCCGTGTTCTATTTGGGCCAATGTTTGGCTAGCCTTGCTCGACCATATGCAGATCATAGACTAATATGGGCCGAAATAGTAAAGGTATAATTATTTTATAAAATGAAATTTTGTTTAAAATACTTATAATTTGCTTTTATGTTTTTTTTTTTACATCTATTCAATTTACATTACATCAAGGTGGTTTGTTCCTCCCAAATTTGTTTCCATTAGGACTCAAACCCTAGACCCCTCGCCTCCCAATGCTCGCTTGAGCTCTTAACCACTTGCATTAAGTTTTATTGATTGCTTTTTTTGGTTAAAAGACTATATAATAAATTATTTTAATTATTTTCATATGAGTATTAATTTATTTTATTAAAACAATTGAAATTAATATGATAACTATTTTTTTTAAACAATATTTCCAATAATAAAGAAATATATTTTCATAACTAGAAAATTATCTACTTCAAAAAATATTTACAAACATATACAATTATTAAAAATAAAATACTATAGATAAAATTGTATTTTAAAACATTATATAATTTTTTTAAAAATGTTAAAATTTATTTTTATAGTCATTTTAAAAAATAATAATTAATTTAGGTTTTTATAAGAATATGTTTGAAAGAAATTTTTAAAAAAAATTAGTAAAAAATAGTTTTAACTTATATATATTATCGAAAAACATCTTCTTCTTTTTACATCCATCCACCTCTCATTACATTGCAGTATTATGTTCAATTTCTCACAAAATTTTCTCCATTGAGACTCGAATCCTTTGCCCCTCTTAACCACTTGAGCTACGTCTTGTTGGCAAAACATTTTTAGAAATTGAAAATAAAACTTTGTTGAAAAGTACTTTTTGAAATAAAATTTAAAAAAAAATTATTTGATCTTATATAAAACAAGAATTTTGTTTGATTTTTGACATATTTTTATGTTTTTAATTTATATTTTAAGTTAATAAAAATATAAAAAAAAATCGGGACAATGCAGACTAACCCTTCCCAAACCTACATGGTCGTAGGCCAATTTGGTTGGGCCATCAGGCCTAAATTCTATTCATGCCACAAAATCTAAGTCTTGACACCTATCAGGGGGTCCCATTGACAACGATCAACCCTTAGAATACTCATGGATGTCGAGTGGCGACCACCACCATCGTGTCCTCTTTTTCGGGACCCATGATTTAACGAAAATCGAAGCGAGAATCTCTTTGGCGCGGGGCTCTGCAATACAGCTTTTGTACAATTACGGAAACATAGCCCAATATTATGCAAGCGACCACCACCCAGGGTCACGTGCGATAAAAATGCCCATGTAGGGCCCATTTACCCATACTCAAACGTATAAGCACATGACTATAAAACCATAGTCCATAAGAGTTTAAATTACATCACTCTTATACAAATAAATACAACTCATATATATTTACAAAATATATATCAAAGCCACAATCCTGCTTTCTTCTCAATCCCGGCCTCTAAGGAGCGTCGTCCATTGGTAACTGTCCTACACCTGAAATGTGGTCCCACGACGGGGTGAGCAAAGCCTAGTAATTGTGTCCTACAAGGCTACTTCCGCCTAAGTGCCACGTAATTCGCCTGATCAAACACACATCGAAGTGCAACATACACATGTCTACTGAATGTTTACATGTCATGAATGAGACTTCGACTCACCATGCCCCATGTAATGAAACCCTCGCCCAGCTCCATCACTCGATATGTCATTAAAGTAATATATCAGAAGTCACTCAGCAGATAGTCTCACATATGCATATGCCAAATGCTGACAGCGAATCCGCCCCAGTATTGCAATGACCCGTGTATCGAGCCCTCAGGCTCCATTACCCAATCTGGTAATGGCGACAAATCTGAGTCGATCAGGCTCATATCACACAACCCAAAGTCTATGTGATAAACATGACAGTGTGTCTTCTTTGGGAAACAAAACTTTTCGAATCACACCGCGGGTCTCTTACATCCATGTTTCAGGCTTTTCACCTGAGGGGGTTAACAGTCCCCTTCTTGCTCCACCCAACACACATTAATTATATTTCACTTTATGCTTTCGCAGTGAGTCATTTATTGGGCGTCATCAAAGTGCGAACTCACTGCCCATTCATCATTACTTGATGATGGATGGCGTACCATGCACACACACCCAATATGCGTGTCCCTGTGCATATACCCAATGCTAATGTCACTGCAAATTCTCATGTTATGTTTGATGCACACTACATGAACCATTCTCATCAGTTGTACTTCGTAATAATTTCCATGCAAACATATATTATGACATATAAGTTCCATATATTTCATGCGATATATATAGATATCATATAAAGCATATTGAAATCCATGAATCCGCTGACTAAACAATAATGCCGCCAAAACCTTCTTAAATTTAACTTCGTGAAAATTAAATCACGCATCCTGATAGCGCCTGACATACTTACCTGTGGTCATGTCCAAAGCACAGCTATTCACATCGACACAACCAAGTAACCTGCACACTTGGTGCAAAACAAAGATTTTCAGCATAATTGTGATCACCCACTGCATTCCACAGGTACATGGAAAGAATCTTGACTCAATGGGCTTTCCATAGAGTCCAAGAACACCCAAAACAGAGTTTGGACGCGAAAGATATGGTCGTCCGAAGTTGGAGGCACACAATCATAAATATGACCACTGTGTCCCATCTGCACACTTGGTACAAACACCAACTTTCAGCAAGGTTGTGGACACTAATTTCCCTCCACAGGCATATGGATAGAGTCTTGACTCAATGGTCTTTCCATAGAGTCTAAGAACACATGAAACGGAGTTCGAACGAAGACGTTATAGCCTTTTCATTTTAAAAATGAGTCGGTTTACTTTGCTTGCTGAAACGATCTGTGATACCCGGTTTGGGTCTTAATCCCATAATTTGACAGCGATTATTTACACTCATTTGAAGATCGGTTCTGGATTCTTCTCCAGTGGAATCACCCAAATTGGATCACCGGCTTCGAATGTCTGGCTGGCAGGGACTACTCATTTTTCAAACAGAACCAGAAACTTTCTGAACATTGCTCCCCTTTGAATGCATTTCTGAGTCCAAAGGGGTCGAATTTGGATAGACCTATTTCAAGGAAATATGTTATCCTATAAGTCTAGTTTAGACAACAATTGGAATCACTCAATTCAGATGAGTGATGGCCAGTTATAGCGAGAAACTAGATCACGAGGGTCTCAGCAGTAGGAAGCGTAAACATAGCTCCACTTTAAATGCATTTTTGATTCCAAAGGGGTCAGAATTTGGATAGACTTATTTCAAGGAGATATGTTCTCCTATAAGTCTAGTTTATCCAAAAATTAGAATCACTCAATTCAAATAAGGAATGGCCAAGTTATGATCAAAATACAGTCATGGGAGTCAGAAAAAAGCTGGGCGGCATTCTCGGCTGACACGCACACATGCCCTTAGATGAAAATAAGCAGGTAGGATCTACACTCAATTTGCGTGATTTTACGGGACACCGCCTTTTCCCGGTTTTCATGAAAACCCGAACGAAATCGTGATTCAGTGCACATAACTCGTTATTGTAGAAGCGGCTAACTCTGCGGAATCCTGTCGAGGGTTCAGTCGTGAAAACCGAGTGAAATCGTAGAAGAAGGTTACTCTTTTCTCTCTCTCTCTCTCTCTCTCTCTCTCTCTCTCTCTCTCTCTCTCTATCCACGTTTTCTCTAGACAAAAATGAGATCTCGCGCATTTAGATATTTTTAGGATGTTATAGTGTGGACACGTGGCTCACGTTGCGCCACTTGTCACACTTCTTCAGTTCCGTTCTCGTCCCGAAACAATTTATTTCGTTCTGGTTTCAGTTTCATCTATCTTAAATAGACATTCTTTAAATATTTGACATTTTTTAGGATTTTTCTAAAAATCTTGCTTTCAGTGTCCACTCGACGCATGTCGCCTCAAAATTCGTGAAAATTCGACTGTCTCGGAATTCAATGAAATTCGCATAGGTGACTAGATTTCGTGAGACGATTCCAATGGTGAAGTCCGTTTCGTCATCCGAGATTTAGAAAGAATTTCGAAAAAATTACAATTTTGCCCTTCTTAGCAAAAATTAAAAAGTTTCGGTTTTTCCCAGGTCTTACATTCTCTCCCTTAAAAATTTAGATCACGAAATTCCTGCGCTAACCATATGCAATCACGTACATATGCAACGGTCGTGAATGCTACCGTGGCTAAAGCGTACCTTCATCCTCGGAATAAGAAGGATGGGTTAGTGCGCTTGTCGTGTCCTCACGCTCCCATGTTGCCTCTTCCACTCTTCGGTGCCGCCATAGCACCTTTACTAGCCCCATAGTCTTGCGTCGCAAAACCTGGTCACGGCTATCCATGATACGCACTAGTTCCTCCTCGAGTCCCATGCATCAACAACAAAGCTCACCCGATCCTTTACATGAGTCGGATATAGAGTGTATTTCCGGAGCATGGAGACATGGAATACGTCGTGAACACTTGATAAACTATGTGGTAATGCCAACCAGTAAGAAACTATACCCACCCTCTCGAGTACCTCGAAGGGATCAATATATCTCGGCTATAGCTTTCCCCGCTTGCTAAACTTGACCACTCCTCTCTTAGGCATCACCTTCAAGAAGATATGATCACCCGCCTCAAACTCTAAAGGCCGTCGCCGTCTGTCGGCGTAACTCTTCTGCCGGCTCTGAGCTGTGAGAAGACGCTTCCGTATCAAATCCACCTTCTTAGAGGTGACTCTAATCAACTCCGAACCAGTGGTGGAGCTCTCTCCCACCTCAGTCCAACAAACCGGAGATGTTGTGGCCTCCCGTGCCAATGCCTCATGGGTGCCATCGTATGCTTTCGCTAATAAGCGTTGTTATAGGCGAGACTCAGAGGAAAATGCTTTCTTCCCGGCTACCCTTAAGATCCGGGGCGCATGCTCGCGGCATGTCCTCTAAAACTGTATGGTTCTCTCCGTGACCATCACGTGCATGGATGAAAAGCAATCTTAATCATCAAGCTGTCCCATGGCTCTCTCGAAACTCTTCCCGAGAAGTGGTAGTGGCACACAGGATCCCAATCGATACTATGGGGCAGCGCCTCCATGCAACCGTACAATCTCTCGTATGTAAACTTGTAAAATTCCTCAAGTGTGAAGGTCATCTGCATAACTAGAAAATGTCTTGAGCTTAGTAAGTCGGGTCGGTATCTTGTGTAGCATCATGCTTTCACGATAATAATTGGCGAGTGAGTCATAAAATCCATTGTGATATGCTCACTTCCACTCAGCTACCTCTATCTAATTTGGAGTATGCTGTTGGCCTCGATGCTCAACCTTAATATGACATGTGAGACATCGATCGAACAAAGTCCCCCAACGTGTCTTTTCATCGCTCACGATATCTTGGCGGCGAAGATCACGGTACATCTTTGTACCACTTGGATGCAGTAGCGAGAACAATGGAATTTTCGGATCTCCTCTCTCGGTTTGCCAGGCGGGAACCACAATCCTTCCCCTATACCGAAGACTACCATCGTGTGAATGGCTTGACCCTGGAGTCACTTGTACCATTTGTACTTTCGATCCACACGATAGACATTATCTCGGCGTCACGCGCCCAGGACTCAATCACTCTACTCAGTAAGGAAGGTGTAGCCACTAAACTCCCCAAAACACCCTGAGTCCGTTCACTGTACTGTAAGCTGAACTACCCCATAGTCTCGAGCATCAACCACTCTCGGGAAGCCACACTAGCCAGTACTCCCCGTGACTTTCGACTGAGTGCATCAGCCACCACATTTGCCTTACCAGGATGGTATTACAAAGTGAAGTCATAATCCTCCAGATATTCCATCCATCTGCGCTGCCTCATATTGAGGTCCGTTGAGTAAAGATATACTTGACTTTGTGGTCTAGAAAATACCTCGAATTGCTCTACCATATAAATAGTGGCGCCATATTTTCAAAGAGAAGACTATAGCTGCCAACTCCATGTCGTCGCGTAGAATGAAATTCGGCTCATAGACCTTGATTATCGTGAACCATGGCTACCCTCTCCCGGGCCTCAAAACACATCCCAGTCCGTCCTTCGAGGCATCACAATATACCATGTACCTCTGTCCTTGTTCCGGGACTATCAGAATAGGAGTTGTAGTAAGCCTCCTTTTCATTTCCTAGAATGCCTTCTCACTCAAGTCATTCCACTCGAATTTTGACCTCTTTCCTAGTAAATAGAACCGGAGTGCTCCAAGGTGAAGTGCTCGGTTAACCCTTGTCCAATAATTCTTGCGGTTGGACCTTAAGTTCCTGCAACTCAACCAGTGTCATCCTATGAGGAGTCATAGAAATGGGCGACGTACTAGGGTGTAACTCAATGATAAAGTCCACATCCCTATGCGGAGGTAATCCTGATAGCTGTCAGAAAAACATCCTCATCTTTCGCAAACTACCGGGAATGGGTAATTTCTTGTCTCACCTCATCCTCTAAGGTAAGGCCTGCTAACCAACCCATCAATTGTCCACTTTCAAATGCGAGTCGCTGCGCTGTTGGGGTAAAGTATCATGCACTTCCCCCTTGAAAGTCACCGCAGTCTGTAGTCCGATGTGTGGCGAATCATCTTACTATCGATCAATGATGATTCGGTGTGCGTCAGCAATCCATGCTAAGAATGACATCAAGAGCACGATATGTCCATCACGAGAAGGTCCAACATGGCGGAATCCACGAAGTCTCAACTCGCTATCTCGACATATCTTATCAATCCTCACCCTAATAATCCCTAGGGGAGAACTCACGTATAATGACTCATCCAAGGTCTCTACCTCTAAACCCAAAACATCTGCACTAGATGCAGCCACAAAAGAATGCGATGCACGAAATCAAGCGATATCTTAGAAGAAGGTTGATTCTCCCCTCACCTTAATGTGCGCCCATATTCGGATGCTCGGTGTGTCATCTACTCCTCTTCCCGATGGCGAAATTTGTCGACCATCGAGTCCCTCCTCCCATATGTAGAGGATGATGTGCCTGAAATCCCTAGAGGTTACTTGTCCCTCACGGCCCGGATTGCATTTGGTTCGTCTGATGGTAGCGATACCGCCTTCGCTGTGCAATAATAGCGACTACGACGCCCGTATCGCTTCGGAGCTAATCGAACAGCGACCCGCCACCGTGGGTCTCCTTCTATGAGGCTGGGAGGATAATGTGTCTCGAACCTCTGGTGCCCGGCCCCCCTTGGTTCCGATTGCACCGGCAATGCGATGGTGGCGGCTGATAACACTTGCCTACATAGGGTAGCGGTCGTAACCGCGGCCTCTGAAGGTGCGTAGTCTAAAGCCGGTGGTCGTGGGTTATTACTCTGCTCACCACCCCGACATCCTCTTCCTCTACTAGTCATCTACACGTGTCAGATAGCAATAGAGTTATCAAATTTCTATCTCAGTCTAACTAGTAGTGCACATGCCAACTACTAATAGACTTAACATCATAGACACACGTTAACCCACTTAGTAGTGCATAATGCCAAACACTAATACACATCGGTTCGAACTATAAGTATTCATTTTGTTTTACGAACCCCTAAGGTTATGTTTTCTAACCTACACAGTGTTCCCATATACAATCCACCATGTATATTATTCACCTGAAATCACCACACATATCTACGGCATGTTAAGCACAAAACACATGACACCTGTGATGCATGATCTAGACCCGTACCCGCTCGGCCCTCGGTACTAAAATTATTGCCTAGACTCTTGATACTTAGGCGAGACCAGAGCTAGTATCAAGACCATATATAATGCCCACATTCGAGCTCCTAGTGTCGTTTACCTGGCTATGATGCCAAGTTGCTTGACACCCTATCTGGGGGTCACGGTGACCAGCTTATCGGCCGCGGAATACTCGTGGATGCCGAGTAACCCGACACCCACACCATCGTGTCCGCACTTCCGGGACCATGATTTAACGAAAATCAGGTGAATCTCCTTTGTCACGGGAGCTCTACACAAATATAACGCAATACAATTACATGGCAACATGACCCTGATATTATCTGACAACCAGGGGTCCACATACGAAGAAAGTAAAAATGCCTCGTGGCAGCCGTTTATCCATACTCGAAGCGTAAAACCACATGACTATAAAATCATAGTCCATAAGAGTTTAAATTACATCACTCTTATCTGAATAAATACAATCCATATATATTTAAAAAATATATATCAAGCCCTGTCGGCTTTCTCCTCCAATCCGACCTCTGGGGCGTCGTCCCAGTAAGCGTCACGCTTTTTGAAATGTGGTCCCACTGACCGGGAATGAGCAAAGCCCGATAGTGATAATCTACCCAAGAGTACTCCTCACCTAAGTGCACATGCAATGGTGCTTATGATCAAACACACATCCAAGTCTTATTTGTTGATGGGACCAAAAAGACATGTACAAATTTATAACACTATCGCCAAAAGACTATTGTCTAATCCATTATGGCGCCATAAAACTTGTTGACCATATATGTCTTAGCTATTTGATTAGTTCGAAGATTGTTTCAATTGGAGTAAATTGTTTACTAAGTGGTTTTTGATAGTTATCTTTTGCAAGTACAATTCGGACAAGTAGTAAATTGGATTTAGAATCCAGATCTCGATCCCCGCAGGAGATCTAAAGAATTTTCAATCAACTACCCCAACTACTCAAGCTCACATACTATTTGGAATATAATGGACAATTTGAATCGTAGTAAGCTTACTTGAAATAATGAAAACCTAAAAATAATATGAATGAATAACAAATGAGCTGACTACGAATGAAATGACAATTCGTCGACAGTATACGTAAAGAAAACAGTGAAATAAAGCTATTGTGAAGATCCAATTCCCTACGACTTGTCTGATATTTTGCTTTTCGAACCACAGTTACAAAACTAGTCGAGAATATGATAGTGCAATTTGGATCTCCAAACCACGGGTTCATCATCTCACCTTCCACTTGGTTTCTCTCGAATCTGGGTGGGCTAGATAACTACTTTTAATGCGGGCCAGCCTTGTTGCGGGTATTTTCTTTCTCAATACTTCATACCCATAACATAGACGTAAACTTTAAGCTCCTTTGTATGGTCGTTGCATGGGTTTACCATGCGGTTCCTCTCCCTCAAATTAGAAACGACTCATTCTTTTCCTTGATTAGATCGTTGCTAACACATGATTGAATTCACGATTCGAATTGAGGCGAACTCTCTGAATGCTTAAATTGATAACTCACTCGACTCATTCTCGGTTTCAAGTGAGAAGAGGATGTCGATTTAATTACAGGCACATTAGATCGTGTCTCCAGAGGTTCTCATACCTTCGAAATTATTCATCACTCTTAGGAATGCCTTCTGCGTCGCTCGGAGGGCCTCCCTCCTAAATCAGGCTTGGAACAACCCGTTATGGGTATAAAGAGGCGACATTGGGATCAATTCGAAATCGCCAAAACCGGCAAGTCGATTTATAAAGCGAGGATTCGTGATAATGAATAAATTCTACATGAAGATAATTTCGACAATGCGTCATTTCAATGGGGGTACGGGTTCTAAATCATTGGGATTACACCATATGGCTTCTTGATCAAAGAAAATCTACTTGTGTCGAAGCGGTAGTTCGAAATCTAAAAATTTAATGCGGAATTTAAACTACGAGGCGGTAATTTGAAGAATATAGATACGCATTCCAACTCATGCCATAGCTAGCGTTTCAAATCCAAATTTGAATAAATACAAACTAATCTAAAAATAAAATAAAAAAGCGAAGAAAAGAAAAGAAAAGAAAATTAAAAATAAAGGGCCTTCAACCAGCGGATCTCCTTGATGCGAAACAATTATTAGGTAGTAACCATTTATAGGAGTTACGAGTTGGGCCTAAATTTGGTGCACTTCTTTTTGGGCTATGATTTTAAAATGGCCTGGTTGTTGATATGCGACATCAATTCTTATCGCGACCTCTGTTGTCTTGGAGTCATGCTCTTGAGTCTTTGTTTAATTGCGACGTGTCTTTAGTATGGCGATGTATGACCATTAGTTTCGGTGCAAACTGATGTCGCCCTTGTTTCTGCCAGTCTTTGAAGTCGCGACTACTTCACCTTTGAAGCGATGTAGCGGCCTAAATATTCCGATCAATTTTTTAGCTCTATCGCGACTTCTTTTTGGTGTCGCGACATCCCATATCCACTATCTTTGAGTTAAGTGCATCGCGAACTCGAGATGATGTCAGCGACATCATTCTTCTTCTTCATCAATTTCTGGTTGTTTGACCTTGAGACTCCCTTTCCATGACTCGCTTTGTCTTCAATTGTAACAGTGCGGCCCGGACCTTTGTAATTACAACGAAGATGCATTTTGATTATTTGTCAAAAGCTTCACGACATCAAATTCTTTAATCCTTTGCGCTTCTCTTGCTGCGTTTTCCTTCAGGCCCATTATATCGGTATTGCCTGGCCACATTCACGCTCCTTTTCTTGCATTTACCTTTCTTTTCAATTTCTGCTGCCTGGCCAGTTGGGTGAAGATTATTCCATTCATATGTCGGTGCTTTTTATATAAAAATCAATCGAGAAAAATGGGTAGAAAATAGATGACTTTAAGCTCATCAAACTCCTGAACTTAAAATTTTGCTTGTCCTCAAAGCAAAAGAAAAAGATTTGTTTGTCCTCAAACAAAAAAGGACATTTACGTTACGTTATGCGATGCGACCAATTTAATTGAAATTGAAATTGCATTCTTTTCTTTGTGTTCGACTTTAGAAGTCCGGATAAAGGTTAGTTTCTGCTCGATCAGTGTACACATATGAGAATTGTTGAATTTGTTTCATGATATAGTTAATTGATTATCTTTGAAATGTAAGTTGGTTTTCTTTCTCATTTTCTTAATGAGTCAATTAACCCTTAGAGGATGTTCACAGTTTTGATCTTTTTCTGATTTTCCAAATTCCATAGGCTTGTTGTTCCTTATTGATCTCCGCCTAATGTAGGTGATTACAACCTTCAAGATCAATCAGGTCTTTTGGGCTTGTAATGTTAGGTTTGGGTAAGGGGTAGGATGGATGGAATTTTTAAGTTAAGATTACCAATACTCCTTTTTCCTTTCTTGTTCATCTGTTGTCCCCTTTTCCTCCTTGTAATTTCCTTAATAAACTCCCCCAAACTTCGTGTTTGGGATACCACCTTGATTTTCTTCTATTCAAAACTTTATGTTCCCATTTCTCATTCATAATTCAAACTGGGGGAATTTTCCTTCTTGTCACCATTCAGGAATAGTGCAATGTTTTGTCTTCTTAGGCTTTCTAGCACTCTTAGCGAACTTTGGGTTGTAACTCCCATACAGATGGCATTAGGTACTAGGTGTTGGCGCTAAGAACTGAGTGTTTCAAAGAGTTGAGGCTGGAACCAAAACCTATTCCCTTAAGCTTTCTTTTCTGTTGTATTTTGTTTTCTCTTCATTCCCTTTTCTGTATTTTCTCCTTGAGTTCCTTAAAAATTTACACTCCCCCGAGCTTTGTTTGTTCCTCTCTTTTTGAGTTCTTTGGTAATCACGGGTTCTTTAGAGGTTGATTACGTAGAGATGGGTTGAGTGTCTCCATTGGCTTCTTTAGAGAATAAGGCTTATTTTTATTCAATTTCTGGAACTAAAGTGTATGCATTAGCATATGAATAGGGATAGCTAGAATGGCTCAGGCTTTCGAATGCTTTGCATCATTTCCACAGTGATTGTATCACACAGAAGTTTCGCCTTGATCACTAATCTAGCAAGTTACAGAATTTGGGTTGATTAAGCGCTGACTAACCACGAGATTTTCTTGACTCAAATCAGTGGATGAGAATTTAGATGATGTTATTTCAACGGGTTCCTTGACTCCTTGTTCATACACATGAAACTTCGAGAAAAATTGTTTTGTTCCTTGATCATTATAACCTTCCTTATTCTAGACTCAGCCATTAATATTCAAACTAAATGTAATTTGTGTTTCAATTCTACAAATTGCATGTTATTCAGCAACCCTTAATACGCATCTATTTGTGTTTCGGTCTATTCATCTAATCAATTCCCTTCAGCTAACTCCTTTTATGATATTTCAGCATTTTTCTAACTATTAAAACAAAAAGTAAACACACAATTTTACTTCTAACACATCAAACAATCTGGTTTTATTCATTGGAATGTGCAGATGTTGAGAATAAAAGGATAGGAATGAGGGAGGGGTTGACAACTCAATGGAAAGGTCTATTTTTCTTTTACGTTTCACGGTAAATATACGAAGGATCTAGATCAAGGGTATCGAGTTTTAGGTTGAATTACGGAAACTTCATTTCCATTCTCCTCTTAACTCTTGGCATTTTCTTTTAAATACGTTCTTCCCACGACCAATTCATTTGTGAGATCCACCTTCTCGTTCAGTTCATTCTGTCTCCTTCCAAGTTTGTTCATGTTGTTATCAAGTTCAGTCATGACCTCCAAAAATTTGGATAGATTGTTGTTAATCAAATCCAAATTTTCCAGCCAGATTTTTCTTTTATAGGAATCATTGTCGTCAAGAACTTTATCTCTATCATAAGTCTTACTCTAGAAGTCCTTTAACAATTGCATATAGAGAAACTTGAATCCTTTAACCTGTTCCTTGGTCTTGGCTTCTTGATCTGCATCCCTTTCTTTTATAAGTTTCAGGAGTTGAGAGTCTCGATCAAACTGATAGTTATATAATGCTTCGTGACTAAGTTTCAACTTTTTTGATGAAGTCTCGTCTCGTCCTCCATTTCTTTTCTAGACTTTTCTTCTTCTTTGCTTTGGGATCTTTTAAAATGTTCCTCCATACGCTCATTTCTTCTTCCCACATTTACTGCTCTTTCCTTTTCATCTACTTCATATATTTCCTCTTTTCTATTGATTCCCATCTTCCCCTTTGTTGATCCTCTTCTTTTTTAATTCGACTTCATACACATCTTCTACGAGAAGCTCTCTTGGTCTCCATCTCTCTTCTCTTTCTTCCATACCTTTACATAGCAATGAGCTTCTCATTAGTTGATTATCTTCACAGGCTCCTCGGAACTTTTACGGGTTCCTCACGAAATCCCTTCTCTTCATTGGTGGAGAGGCGGCGGTCAGAATTGGTAAATCTATAGGACTGTCTCATACGGTTCTAAGTCCTCTGCAAACATAGAATTATTCCCTTCATTTGTGTTCACGGGTTTGTTCTCCTTGATCCCCAGCCCGAAGAGTGTCCTCTTCTTGTCTTTCATTCTCCTCTTCTTTTCCAGAATCTGCTTCCACCATGATCCCCTTTTTCTTCAAATTCCTTGGCCCCTTACTTACGATCAGGGTTAATGGTGAAGCCTTGGGAACCTCTTCTTCTTCTGCCCATGTTCCATTCACCCGACCCAGTGAAACAAAGCCCTAGTGATTGTTGTTGGATGAGGGATCAAACCTCTTTTGTTCCCTCATGGTATCTTATTGAATTTTCAATCTTTGCTCTCGTTGAGCTTGTACTTTCGGTGTGCATACAGTATGATGGCTTCCTATTCCCTTCTTGTGCATACATTGCTTAAGTTGGAACTAACAGGTGTAGGAAATAAAACCATACCTTAGCCTCCTCTGTAAGGTCTCCCCTCTTGATTGTCTTTGGTGCTCCTTTCTCTTGATCCTATTGAACCTTACCATCTGTCAATTTCCTGACAATCTTCTCATGGTTCGGGTTTGCTAAACTTCTTAAATTTAGATGCCTTTGCCACGCCATCCCATTACACACCGTTAATGGCATTTGCCCGTATGGAACCCCGAACTCCTGACAAATCTGAGTTGTCCTTTCTTCCTACCAAGTTAGAGTAGAATTCCCGGTTCCTTCTTGCATATAAGACCTCTGGTGCTTGCAAAATTTTCCCATCCTCGTTGTTCTATCATTTCCTTGAAAGGGGAAATAGGGTTGCTGAATCCTCTCTCTCCAACAAACCCTTTATCAGCATAATACCTCTTGCATGTGCCTGACCTCTTCGACACAAGCATCTTCTTCTTCTTCTACCACCTTGTCTTTCCCCTTGTATGCTTGTTCCCTTGCAATTGGTTGACTCTCAGGTTCTGGATGAACCGCTCCTTCGGTTTGAGCATGTTCCTCCATGATTTCGTTCAGATTCGGGACGAAAGTCTCGGGTTCATCCATTGGGAGGAATCGGAAGGTTTTTAAGAGGAAGTTTGGTTGGGGTTTTTGCAAGAATCGAAACCAAGAATGTCACGAGAAGACGAAGAGTTGGTCAGCGTCGAGGAAGAAGATAACGATTGGAAGAGTTTCTCAATGGTTGCAATTCAGTTATTATGGTGGGCTCTTTATGGTTCATTTTATTAATGCTTATGTGACTTAAATTCGGTACGAGAATGTCGCGTCATTAAATTGAGGACAAAATTAGCTTGCCCGGCTAGCAATTTACCTCTTTGTGCTTGACATCTTATTGTTTGTCGGGCCTAGGTGCCAGTGGGAGGACAAGTCCTCCTAAGGTTTGCGAAACATCGAGCATCTGGGGACATTGTTAAGTGTTCGCGACCTTTCTTTTCTTCTGAAGGGATTACTCTTGTCGCGACCCCAAGAACTGCATGCTGACCTCAATTTCTTTTCTCCATGAGAACTTTTGGTCGCGGCGTGACCTTGGCTGTTCTTCAGCATTGACTAAGTCCACGACATCAACTTTTGTTTGTGACTTCGGTTTAATCACGACATAAGTTTTTGTCGTAACGTAGTCTATGAAATTTTGCCTCAGAATTTAATGACAGCGACTTTTCACTCTTGATGATTAACAAATTCTCGTAAATCAAACAAACCAATTTCACCACTGACAATTCAGAATATATTCTATTCAAATTTCCACGAATTTATATAGGGAAAGGAATGCTCCCTTTTTTCTGTCAGTTCTCTCTTACGCAAGTTCTTTGGAGTTGTCTTGATTCATTCCTTCTTACTTTGAGCCATTTACATAAGTACTCTGCAACATTTGGGGAAGGATTCAATTAAACAAAATTAACTTCTTAAGTACTAACTAATCATTATAATAACTATAGAAAACAAAATCCAAGGTTAATTCTAAAAAATTTCAAGTCTAAACGAAATTAAAAGTCTCTATGGGTTGCCTCATCGAATTTCCTTTCGATTTTGAGTCCTTAAATTTGGACTTCTTGTTTTGATTTTCTTTCTCTCTCAATGAACTTGCTGTAGCTCTTCTTTTCCTTCCTCCCTGCTTAGATAATGCTTCAGTCTTTGTCAGTGACTTAAGTCCTCCCATTATCGGTCTTGAGTATTCTTGCTCCAAAAGTAGTGCTTGACACCACGGTATATAGTCCCTCCACCTTGATTTCAATTTTCCTGGGAACAATCTTAATCACAGGTTAAATAACGAGCTTTCGATCCTTCATTCCTTCTAAGAATCCTTCCCAGTCATACCCATTTCTTTGTCTCTTTTCTTTGTAGATCTTAGCATTATCATGAAACCCCGTTTCTCGATTCTTCCAGTTAATTCCGGTTAGGCAAATCTCTCTTCGCTGCCATTTCAAATCAAAATTCAGCTTCTTGATGGCCCACATAGCCTTGTTCCAATTCAGGGGTGACATGGCTTGCCAAATACCAATGCATGGGGACATCGATGGGAGTTTTGAATCTGGAGTCTGTGAGCCCCAAAGTGCATCATCAAGTTTGGAAGACCAATCCTTCCTGCTTAAACTTACAGTCTTTTCAAGGATCCTTTTAACCTCCAGGTTTGAAACTTTTGCTTGCCCATTAGTCTGGGGATGATAAGCTAGGCTCGTTATATGTTTGATCCCATATCTGCTCATGAGCTGAAAATTTGTTGCAAAGTGGCTTCCCCATCACTGATAGTCACAGGTGTTCCAAATCTACTCGATATGTTCTTTGCGAAACTCACAAGCGTATTAACATCGTCCTTGGCGACTATTGTACCATTTAGAAACATAATCCCGCTGGCAGCGGTATATACATGTTCAAGCGATTGTGGAAAGAGGTCCCATAAAATCATCCCCATACATCAAAATTTGCACCACCAATATACCTCGTAGGGGCATTTCATTTCTTGCTTATTTCCAATCTTTTTGGCATCTATCACATAATTTGACCCATTAGTCACAGTCCACGAAAGCTTGATTGGCCAATAAAATCCCGATTAAGAATTATCTTATGAGTTGTTCTTTCTCGAAAAATACCCCCATATGGTGATGCATGGAATTCATTCCTTAATTCTGCTTTGTTCACCCTACGCACACACATCTTCTTATAATCATATCAGACTCCCTCTTAAATAATTAGGTCATCGAGATATAATACACATTGTCGATCCTGAGCTTTCTTTTACATTGGTGGCTGAATTCGGAAGGAACTTCTCCTGACTAAGTAATTCACAATGTCAGTACCATGGCATTGGAATGACAATTGAAATAATTTTCATTATGGGAAGCTCTCTCTTAATCTTATCTCCTCAGTGCTTGATTTCTTTCTATTACGGACAAGTGATCAGCTATCCACATTTATCACATCCTTTTATCTCTAATTTCGAGATCAAGCCCCATTGCGTAAATTACTTCCCACCTTATCAGTCTTAGCTTAAGCTTCAACCTTCATTTTGACATCCCGATATTTGATGGTTGCATAGTGTGAACTATAACATGGGATCCCGGGAATGTAATGAATTTTCTCAAGCAAACACTATTGCTAGCATCTCCTTTTCAGTTGTGGAATAGTTTTTTTGTGCTTCATTGAAGGTTACTGCTAGCATAGTATATGGCCATATGGCTCAATATTTTCTCTTTCGCCCCAAAACAGCCCCCATGCGAAATCACCGGCACACACATTACCACTCCCGATCCCATTCTCGTGCAAATATGATGTGTGCTTGAACCAACTGATCTTAATTTCTTCAAAGGCGTACTTTTGCAGAATCATCAAAATTAAATTTTGTGCCTTCCGCACCCGCATATGGTCTCCGCTATTCTCGAAGTCTGATGAATCTCCTCAGAAATCCAGCATGCCCCAAGAAACCTCATCCCTTTGCATCGTGGTGGAGGTGCAAGGGTTTTGATAATAGAAATCTCGATCGTCCACTTCAAACTCGTAGTGCCAAATTTTATGACCAAGAACAATACCTTCGTTACCATGAAATTTGCATTTTTCCCAATTCTATAGCCGTTGTCCTTGCATCTTTGAATTACCAAGCTTCGTGTTGTTCAAACATTGTTCAAAAACTCGGACCCATACACCGTGGAAGTCATCCATAAAATTTCCATAACTTCTCTTCTACCAAGTCCGAGAACATCGACATCATACATCTGAAAGTAGCAGAGTATTGCATGCCCCCATGGCATCCCTTCAAGGCAAGGTGTTAAGGGCATGTGAACGTGGTCTTCGTCCTCGTGTGCAATTGCAATCTGGTTGTAGCTTGAATACCCGTCCAAGAAACAAAAAGTGAGGATGTCCCGACATAACTGGCCCAACATCCGATCAATGAATGCAAGGGAAGTGATCTTTCCTCGTTGTCGTGTTCTCGCCTTCCCGTAATCAATGCATACGCATCCCGCCACCATTCTTTGCTGAATTACCCATTTCTTTCATTGCGATTACAAAGAAATCCACCCTCTTGGAACCACATTGACCGGGCTAACCCAAGGACTATCCGAATTGCATAGATAAAACCAAAGATTTAACCATTCGAGTACCTCCTTCCCGACTACTTCTTTTCATTATCGGATTAAGCCACCTCGATGTTCAACAAGCCTGCATTTTCTAAGTATTTTCAGGCATGCATATTGACACGGGACTGATACCTTTTAGCTCTTCAATAGACTAAGCTATAGACTCTTATGATTTCTCAAAATTTCTAGCAACCTCTCGCTCCTCAAGATCACTAAGTCTGTTAAATTATTACCGTTTACTATTTGGCGCCTTCAGGTAAGCATACTTTAAATGACTCGGGCAAACACCTTAACTAGCCCTTCTTCACCGGTTTCGATGAAATTCCTTCAATTTGGTCTTTTTTTCACCTCGCTTGTTCAAGACTCATCACTCTTCTCAGAATGTAACCGATGTGCGTAAAATCGAATCAAAATCTTCAAGATACTGAATTCATCTTTTTCATTGATTGAAAATTGGCACATAATCATAGTAAAATTCAGAGTCGTTGACATACATCTTCTATCGACCTACATCTTCTCTATGTCTAAACTCCTCAAACTTCTGATTAAATCGAAGTCAGCTTTCTCTTCTCCAACTCTGAGAGTAAGAATTCCCTTATGCATATCGATTAGAGATGCTCCAGTTGCAAGGAATGGCCTTCCCAGTAGCAGAGGGACTTGTGAATCTTCCTCCATATCCGCGACGATGAAGTTCACTGAAAATAAAAGTTCCCCACCTTACCAGCACATCTTCTATGATTCCTTCTCGTGTTTTGCCGTGGTTCTATCTTCCTCCATTGGAGAGGTAACCGTAGCGGGAGTGCTTCCCCCAAACTTAACTTCGCAAATGTATCGCATTAAATTGATATCGGGTACTGAAGTCACAAGAGAGCTTTCGAACTCAAACTCTCCAATCGTAAGTGAATGGTGAAGCTCCCCGATCCTTCACTTGGTAAGCCCTTGATCACAGACGTGCTGCCCAAAGTTCACAATTCCTTCTTCAGCAATCTTCCTCTTTTTGCTCAGTATGTCTTTCAAAAACTTTGCATAAAGTGGCATCTGAGTAACCACTTCTGTGAAAGGCATGCTGATCTCTAGCTTCTGAAAGGTTTTCAAGAACCTTGCAAACTGTTCCTCTATCTTTGATTTCTGCAGCCTCTGTGGAAATGGGACTGCAGGCAGGTTGTTCTGGGTTTTCTTCTTACTTCCTTCTTCTCCTGACAGCTGTTCCTTCTTTCTTTCTTTCTCCAGTGTTTCTGCATTGTCTGGGCCTTCATCTCCCTTGTTGCTTTCATCTTTTTCTGTCCTTTTCTCCAAGTCTTTCCCACTTCTGGAGCTGCAACCGCCATACGCCCTCGGATTCTTCTTTGTGTCACCGGGAAGGCATCTTTCATCCGGTTTTGCGTGCTTAGTACGCTTGCCCCATTCAGGTTCCCGTGTTCGAGAAGCATTAGTGGTCTTCTGTATCACGAGACTGGTATCGAGGCTTCCACTCGCAAACTTTTGTTCATGGAGGTTTAACAGCTTCTGTTGTCCTCCTTATGAATTATGCATTTGATCTTCAAATGGTGGGGCTCTCTTCCGACCCTGATATTCATTTTTGCTTCCTCCTCCTTGTCGTTGTTGCCTGAACCTCAGGGTCAGCCGACATCCTCGTCGAGGATGTTGTTCCATGCCTGCCTCATGAGGCCCCCTCCACCATATGAAAAATTTTCTACGGTTCCTCGTCGCGATAGTGTGTCAAGGTGTTAGGATTTGGTTTGAATCGATAACTTCGTCTCCCAAGTACTTAACCTCCTCGCATCATAAAACGCTGGGTACCTCACATCTCCTCTCAATAGTTCCTCTCAACGCCTCCATTTCATGAATGCGGTGCATCTTCCTCTCTTGCTTGTCCATTCTATGCATGATGGCATCTAACTTTTGCCTCCATGGCTGTCATCTTACTCAGCCCATGACTCCTCTTCCTCTCGCTTTTCAATTACTTTTGAAAACTCTTGATGGAGCTTTCATATTGCATTTAGCCGTCCTCAATCGTGACTTTCGCCTCTTCTCAAGACTTTACGTTTGAATGCTCCACAAAGATGAAGCATCAATAATACCCCAGATGTATCATTCAAGGCATGATACACTATGTCCATCTGGGTCTTCAAGTCTATCCCATGCATCGGACATCTTTTCTCGCTGAACTCAATCTCTCCCATGCTACATAAAGGTCATCTTTCCCCGCTGGAACACAATTATCTCCTCCGTCTCTCCGAGGTGAGTGATAGGGAAGAATCTACCCAGTAGTTTACAGTTCCTCCCAAGTATCAACAGAACAATATGGTAAAGATTCATACCCATAAGCTGTTGTATCTCTTAGAGAAAATGGAAATAAATGTAATAAATGACCTCTCGGTCTCACCCCATCTAACTTTATCAGGTTTGACATTCCAGAAACCTTCCTGTGATGCTCAGCCTGGGTCTTCGTGGGATGACCAAGAACCGTTGTTGCTGAACCATATTGTAATCGGGCACGGCTTTAGTTCAAATTATTTGCATCAACTCGCAGTCGTCTGATTGCAGTATTCATCCTGGTCATCAGTCTCCAAAAGTCCTCTCTCTATCAGACGCTGATCGAGGCCTTCGGCCGCCGCTCGTTGTCCCTTTCTCGCCCGGTCCGCCTTCATCCGCAGTAGATGAGTTTTCCGATCTTTTCGCCTTTCGCTTCCGAAAGTGTTCTTCTAGTTCAAGATCCCCGAATCAGACGTTGTTCTGCTTCCTATGCACACGTTTTCCTAAATCAAACACACTTACATTAATAGGATTAGTCAGGCCAACAAATATTTTCAATATGGCTTGTTGAAAGTTAGTGGCTAAAAATAACCACTGCCATGAAAAACTATTTTTGTTCTTTTTCTTTTAAATGTCCAAATTAGCATTTCCTTCTTTCTTCGTAATATTGATTCTACCAAATTCGATCACTTCAAGAATCCGCGCCTTACAAAACTTGTTAACCCACCAAAAGACATGTACAAATTTATAACACTGTCGCTAAAAGACTATTGTCTAATTCCTCCGCAACGCTTCATAAAAACTTGTTGACCGGACTAAAAAGACATGTACAAATTTATAACACTATCGCCAAAAGACTATTGTTCAATCCCCAAGCAGAATCTGGGCGCCATAAAACTTGTCAATCGTATATGTCTTAGCTATTTGATTAGTTCAAGATTGTCAAATTGGAGTAAATTGTTTACCGAGTGGTTTGATCCGTTATGCCGCAAGTGCACGTGTCGGACAAGTAGTAAATTGATTTAAGTCCGTATATGGATCCCATGTAGATCTCAAGAATTTCAATCAACTACCCCAACTACTCAAGCTCTATACTATTCGACTATAATGGACAATTTGGAACCACGTGAAAGCCCTTTTGAAATAATGAAACCGTGCCATTGGAAATGAATAACAAATGAATGACTATCAAATAATGAAATGACAAATTTAGATCAATGCATTCGGAAGAGAACATTGAAAATAAAGTTATCAGAGCATTCACTCCTACAACCAGACGTAATTTTTTGCTTTCAACCTACGTATTTTAAAACTATCCAAGGGAATATGATAGTGCAAATTTCGATCTCTCCAAAACCACACCGTTCATCATCTCACCTTCACTGCTTATAATACAATGGAATAGATAACTACTTTTTAATCAAGTAGCTCGTTCTAGGTATATTTCTTCAATACTTCTTTCATACCATAACATGGACTGTAAACTTTAGCTCCTTTGTATACTATCAAGATGGGTTTACACCATACTGTTCCTTCCTAAAATTAGAAGAGCTCATTCTTTCCTTGATTAGATTGCTGTTAACACTGATTTGAATCACGACTGACCGGGAGTAGCGAACTCTCCGAATGCTTAAATTGATAACTCACTCGACTCATTCTCGCTTTTGAGAAGAGGATGTATCGATGAATTACATAGCACATTAGGATCATCAACATCGTGTTCTCATACCTTCCGTGAAATTATTCATCACTCTCTCAGAATGCCTTCTCTCACACCGAGGGCCTCCGAAATCGGCTTGGAACAACCCCCACATGTATAAGAGACTCCATTACTGGGATCAATTCCAGAAAATAATGCCAAAACCGCCAGTGTCGATTTATAAACCGGTTCAGCAATAATGAATAAAATTCTGCAGAAAGATAATTTCGACAATAGCATTGTTTCAATGGGAGCTGGGTTTCTAAATCAATCGGATTACACCATACATTGGCTCGCTGATCAAGAAAAACCACTCAGAATCGAAAAACCTGTAGTTCGAAATCTAAAATTTGTTCGAATTCAAACTACCGTGATGTACTTGAAGAAATATAATCGCATTCAACCACACTTTACAAATGTTAACGTTTCAAATCCAAATTTGAATGAAATAAACTAATTCAAAAATAAATAAAAAAACGAAGAAAAGAAAAGAAAAGAAAAGAAAAATTAAAATACAGGAGCCTTCAACAACCTAGATCTCTCCTTTAGTCGCCAAGAGCTGCGTTTATTTGGTAGCAAACAGATTTAGGTTTTGAAGTTGGGCCCCACTTCGATGCACTTCTTTTCGACTGCGCTTAAATGGCCCAAATAAGCTGATGAAACGCTGACATCAATTGTCGCGACCTTCGCTGTCTCGGGCTATGCTCGCAGAGTTCTTTGTTCGTCACACGCGTCTTTGGTGGGAAGGATGTCGCGACCATTAGCTTCCTTGCAACCGATACCGCGATCGCTTTCTCGCCTTCAAGCGTTAAGGTCGCGAACTACTTCTAACTTTGAAGCGATGTCGCCACTCCAAATGTCTTGGCCAATTTTAGCCTCGTCATGATTCTTTCTTTTCGCTGCGTCGCGACATCATATCCACCGTGCATCGAAGTTAAATTTCTGTCGCTGACTCAATGATGTCGCGACATCATTTCTTCTTCTTCTTCATCAATTTCCTCGGGTTGTTTGACCTTGCTCTTCACGCCCAGCCTACTTTTCACTTCACCATGCTCAATCGAAGCACCGGACCTCAGAATCGCGAACTACATTTACTTTATCAAGGTCAAAGCTCACGACATCACTTTAATCCTTTGCGCTCTCTGTCGCAACTCCTTCAAACTCATTATATCGCATCGCACAGCCACATTCGCCTTTTACTCGCATTACTTTCTTCACACTTCCTCGTCGTACAAATAGACAGGAAGCTATTCCATATTCCCGCATATTAATCTCGCCTTTTTATATAAAAATCAATCGAAAATTAATTAAAATAGACTTTAAGCTCATCAGCAACATACACATGTCTACCTAAATGTTTACATGTCATGAATGAGACTCGACTCACCATGCCCTATGTATCGAGCCCTCGCCATCTCCATCACTCAATATGTCATTGAGTAATATATCCGGTCACCATCAATCGCTCTACATATGCATAAGCCAATAGACAACCAAGCCACCGGGTATTACCAATGACCCATGTATCGAGGCCTCACCGGCTCCATTACCCAATGCAAGTTCCAATGGGCAACAAATCCCAAGTCAATCCCGACTCCTATCACACAACCCAAAGTCTATGTGATAAACATGACAGTGTGTCTTCTTTAGGAAACAAAACTTTTCGGATCACACCGCGGGTCTCTTACATCCATGTTCCAAGCTTTTCACCTGAGGGGGTTAACAGTCCCCTTCTTTCTCCACCCAACACACATTAATTATATTTCACTTTATGCTTTAAACCGTGAGTCATTTATGGACGTCATCCAAAGTACGAACTCACTACCCATTCATCAACACCGGAGCAACGGATGGCCATACCCATGCACACACACCCAATATGCTGATGTCCCTATGCATATGCAATGCTAATGTCACTGAAAATTCTCATGTTACATGTCTAATGCACACTACATGAACCATTCTCATCAGTTGTACTTCATGTCAATTTCCATGCAAACATATATTGCAAGCTTATAAGTTTCTTATATTTCATGCCAATATATATAGATATCATATCAAGCATATCAGCATCCATGAATCCATGACTAAACAAATAATATCATATAACCTTCCTTAGGCTAACTCATGGAAATTCATACCCAATACAATAGCCTGACATACTTTCTGATGGTCATGTCAAGAAACATTATTCACATCGATACAACGAATAACTTTTATTGCACTTGGTGTAAAACATAGATTTTAAGCATATTTTTGATCACCCACTACCTTCCACAGGTACATGAAAAGCATCTTGACTCAATGGGTTTTCCATAGAGTCCAAGAACACCCAAAACGGAGTTTGGACGCGAAAGATATGGTCATCCGAAGTTGGAGGCACACAATCAGAAATATGACCACTGTGTCCCATCTGCACACTTGGTACAAACACCAACTTTCAGCAAGGTCATGGACACCGATTTCCCTCCACAGGAATATGGATAGAGTCTTGACTCAATGGGCTTTCCATAGGATTCAAAGGCAGCGAAGCAGGAGTTGACGAAGGCGTTATAGCCTTTCATTCAAAGCGAGATTAATTTACTTTGCCTACTTTGGAAACGATGCGCGATACCCGATTTTAGGGGTCTTAATCCATAATTTGACACTGATTATTTATACTCATTTTAAGATACGGTTCTTAGGGTTCTTCTCCAATTGGAATCACCTAAATTGGATCACCGAAACTCAAGATATGTCATAAAGCGACCCGGAGGCTACTCATTTTTCAAGCACCTTGACTATGCGAACATAGCTCCCATTTGAATGCATTTACGGTGAATGCGTTCGGAAATTTGGATAGACCTATTTCAAGGAAATATGTTATCCTATAAGTCTAGTTTAGACAACAATTAGAATCACCCATTTCAGATGAGTGATGGCCAAGTTATGTAGCTTCGATCCACGAAGTCTCCTGATGAAGCGGGAAAGCTACTTTGAACATAGCTTCACTTTGAATGCATTTATGATTCCAAAGGGTTCGGAATTTGGATAGACCTATTTCAAGGAGATATGTTTTCCTATAAGTATAGTTTATCCAGAAATTGGAATTACTCAATTCGGATAAGGGATGACCATGTTATGGCCAAAATATAGTCATGAGATTAGGAGGAAAAAAAATTGGGCTGGCATTCTACTTTGACACACACATGCCCATGAATATAAATTAAAAACTAGTAGGATAAAAACCCTACCTCAATTTGCGTGATTTCCCGGGACATCGCCTTTTCTCGGTTTCCATGAAAACCTGAACCTTGGCGAAATCTTGTGATTTCAGTACCCACGTGTAGCTCTCGTCGCGTAGAGCAGTTTTAACTCTCGTCCTGTCAAGTTCCGATCGGCAAAACCCCGTGAAATCGCCGAAGAAATGTTGCTTTTCTTTCCTCTCTCTCTCTCTCTCTCTCTATCACGTTTTTCTCTAGACAAAAAAATGAGATCTCCTTGCATTTTAGATATTTTAGGATATTTATAGTGTGGACACGTGGCTCACGTCGCGCCACGTGTCACACTTCTTCGGTTTCATTCTCGCCTCGAAACAATTTATTTCGTCCCGGTTTTAGTTCCATCTATATTAAATAGACATTCTTTAAATATTTGACATTTTCGAGTTTTTAAAAATCTCACTTTGGTCGGCTAGGCTCTGTTGCATGAAAGTGCATTGAAAATCAGTGTCATAGATTTATGAGAAATTCATATGGGTGACTTTAGATTTAGAGGCGAATCAACGGTGAAGTCAGTTCATCATCAGTGATCTAGAAAGAATTCCGGAAAAATTACCATTTGCCCTTCTTAGCAAAATTCAAAATTTTCACATTTTCGGGTCTTACACTAAGCCGGGCCCACTAAAATTCCCATAAGACTGAACCCATATTCCCACCTATATTTAGATGTTTGATCTTGATTCTTTTTCGTTTATTTAGCATTTAGATGATAATTATCATGAACTTCATATATCTTGAGTTGTAATTATATCTTAAATTGTTTATTAACATACTTGCACTCTTGCAATACTACTAACAATTCTTTTGACTGTGAAAGCAATTTTAAGGTGTTATTGATGATAATTTATACAACAAGAGAGATGTGCTCATGACAAGAATGTAACACAAGTGGATTATGGATGAAGATAAGGAAGGAAGATAATGAATTGAATCGGCTGTAAAGGATAACGTTCTGTTCACCAAGAATGTAACAATATGTGAGATCAATCACATTAGCTTCAAACTTCAAGGACGAAGCTTTCAAGACACCAATTTGACTTAAAATCTATTAGGGAGTTGTTTTAAAAATAATTATAAAAATTTATTTTTTGATAATAATTTACAAAAAATAATTTTGTAATATTTTTTTTAAAAAAAAAGTGTGTTGAAGAGTTAGGAATATTCCTAAGAATTGTTACAATGGGAACAATTTACTATCTTCAAACTAAGAAATGTGAGTCCAAATATGCTTAATTACTAGAAAATAAATTTGGAAGTTTTAGAGAAACTTAAAAGATCTCCATATGAGTTTTTAAGATAATGATTGATTTTTAATAATGATATATATATATATATATATATATATATATATATATATATATATATATAAAATTAATTAATTAATGCATTAAAAATGCTATATAGAAACACTTACACTTTCAAATAAGGTTTTTTTACAGTTTTTGAAAACTGTTTTCTGTTCTCAAAAATAAAAATAAAAATAGAGAAAACATATTTGTTTTTCAATTTGGTTTTTTTGAAAAATATAAAAAACCCTAAATTTAAAAAATAAATAAGAGTTTCCAAAGAAAACAAATTTTGTGTTCTTTATCATGTTTCAAAACCTATTCTTAAGAATGATTTTAAAAAATATGGACCAAATAAGTCCTGTTTAGTAGTTTCCCTTCATAAAATAAATAAATAAAAAGTTAAAGCAAGATTTACTTAACCTTGAAGTAATGACTTCCCATCCATGCAGTGAACAATCACTTCACCTGATTAACGTGGTGTTTTTTTTTTACTTAACATTGTATATAATTTTTTTTTGAGCTTAATATTGAATAATATTTAATAGTATTAAGTATTAAATTGTTTCTTTTAACGTTGAATAGTGGTAAAGATAAGCGAGCGAGCGGTTATTTTTGTTCACCTCGTTTCGTCTCGCCCAATGGAGCAGGTTTGATTTGCTTGTAATAAGGTTTTTAGTGGTTTCAAGTTTATTTTCTTAAACTCGAGAAGGGTTAGAGATTGTTTATTCTCGCTCTACCCTACCTTGTTATATTTTAAAAATATTTTGTTAATGTGAGTAAATTTTTTAATAAATAATTAATAAAAATTCATAATATTTTTAATTTTAGGAAATATATTAATTTTAATATAATAAAAATAAAAAAACAAATCTAAAAAAATAAAAAAATATAAAAATAAAAACAAAATCGAATGTAAATGAGGTGGTTTGAGGAATTTTCCATCTAAGCACAACCCACCACATACTGTCTGTTTAATTTTAAATATGACCAGTTTGAGGATGAAAAAAATAAACGGGCGAGGTTGGGATGGGGCGCCTCATCTGCACACTCTGTTGTCGTCACTTAGTGGTGAGTGTTCTTGCCATTTTATTGTTGAATGATTATTGAGTTTTTCTTGTTTGATGAAAAATGATTTTTTCTAAATAGAAAAAGCCAAATATTTTCACTTTTTCTATTTATAACATTATTTTATAAATTTCAATAATAAGTCGTAAAAATTTTAAAAATCAAAGAGCTTAATGCTAAAAGCTATTTAACTTTAAACAAAAAATAAAAAAACAAACAGCCCCTAAGTCTTATTTTCGAGTCCCCATTATTGTACTCGCACTTCCCAACCATAAGTCTTTACAAAAGGAGTTTAGAATTTAATATTTATTGCCTCCTCTTTGGCTCTTTCCTCATATTTTAAGAGTATTAAAACAAATGATAGAAAATGATGATATAAAATTTTCAATGAAAATGTTATTAATTATAAATAAAAAGACTTACTTAAGTTTGACAATACCTTTAAAAGTATTCGTAATCTTAAAAGTATTTTAATTATTTTTAAAGTAAAGATAGGTGTTTGGAAAATATTTTAATAATTAAAATTATTCAAAGTCTCTTTTAAGGAAAAAAATTTGTAATTGTCTTAAATTATTATTTTTTACTTATTTCCAAATATTTCTAAAATAGTAAAATGTTGTTTTAGAAAACGCTCCAATTTTTTTAAGATAGAGACAGATTTTTTAAAACTTTTCAATGCCATAAATGTTTATATATTTTTATAAATTTTATTTATATATATATATATATATATATATATATATATATATATATATATATATATATATATATTAATAATTTACCAATATTTAATAAAAATGCCACATGGAACTACATACAAATAAGCTTGTGAGCACACTTAATTTTTATTTGAGTGATATCCTAAAATAAATATTTTTAAAGCTCAAAAATAATATCTAGTAATGTTTTGTCACATCACAAATATTATGATTGATAGTACAGTTTTAATGATTTAAAAAATTTTAAAACCATAGTTTAATTTTAAGTGTTAAGTCACCAACAATGGTTTAACTATTTTAAATTTTTTAAAATTTTGAAGTGGTAGGATGTCTTAATTTGAGTATTTTAAAATATGTATTGTTTTGAATTTTTTTAAATATATTATTTTTACACATTTTTTTTATTTCCAATCTCAGTAGTGAAGAGTCACCACAGCGATGACTTCCGAAGTCCCTCTTTATTGTACTTACAATTCCCATGCACACTTTTTTACGTCTTTAAGTCTTTCTCAATCTCGCCGTGTTCTGAAATTCAATTTTCAAAATACTTTTAATCATCCCTCTAAAAAAGTCTTGTAGACCTGCAATTTCATAATTTCGTCAAATTAGAAAAAATAATAAGTAAAAGATCCTTGTTCTTTATGTGGGCCTACTTACATCTTCATGTAGAATATCTTAGCAAATAAGTATTTGGTTAATGGCTCTGAAACGAAAACCTCGTAAATAAGAGATAATGGAATCGAGGTTGAAGGAGCGGAGTTCAGTGTGTGATTTTTACACTCCTTAATTGATGGTGAAAAAAACAAGATGGAATAATTGAAGAGGTGATGAGAGACATAAGCCGTCCAAAAGGATAGAAAAAGGAGGTTTAGAGGATTCTTTGACCACAAGATTTAAGAAAGAAAAAAAAGACAAAGAGGGGATGAGAGAAGATAGAAAGAGAAAGAGAGAAAGAAAGGAAAGAGGAAAGTTTCTGCAATCCTGCAATTGGGCTGTTCAAAGAGTAGAATCAGAGAGAATACAAGGTAAGCTAAAATCTCTCATATTATTCTTTTTTTTTATCTTTTTATTTATTTATTTGTTCGATTTATTTGTTATTTATTATTATTTCATTTGGATTGAAACGATGATATTGATGGTTAGTTTGGATAATTTGTTATTTTCCATTTATGTTAATTTGTTAGCTTAATCAATTTATATTCTTTATTCATTTTAGTTTTAGAATAATTATTTTAATTACTTATTTATTTTCTAATAATTTTTACATGTTTTGATTAGTAAATGCTATACTTGTTTGTGTTTACCATTTAATTGATTTAAAATTTTAGTTTAAGATTACATTGTTTGATTTGAGTTTTATCTATTCCGGAATGTTATTTAATATATTCAAACATTGTTCATGTTTTTATTGCTCTTACTCTTATTTTGCCACGGCCGGTGAATCTAGATTAGATAGCTTATTGCAAATATCATTATATTTTTCAGAAATTTGAAATTTAATATTTAATTTTGACCCTGTAGATTAGCTTATTAGGTACTTTATTTTATTTATTTCACTATCAATTTTTTAAAATTGAAAGAAATCTGGCCAAGATAATTTTTATTTTTTATTTTCTTTGGTAATTTAGTACTTTGTTATTAATAATTCTATGTCATTATATAAATATTTTTTTAGGTTTGGTTTATTAAATTTAAAAAAAAATTCAAATAATTCATTATTACAAGTTTAATGTTTTTTAAATCAGTTTGCATCATTCATTTAATTTTAAAGTATGGTTTATCTTAAAAGAAATTGTTTTCAATCATTTAATCAAAACATCCGTTTTCCTTTCCTTGTTATTTTGCTTGATGTCAATTTGCTGCCCTGCATTTCTTTTCACGGACCTATTTTATTCGGGTTTGATTGTTCGAAGGCATTTTTATAAATGTAGCTAAAAGTTTTATATAAAAATATCACTTGATATATTCTTCCATTTTTAAAAAGCCATTCACTTTTTTTATGTTGAATCAAAGAGTTATTATTTTTATTTAGGGTGAAGTATGATTAAGGTCCTTTGAAACATGATTTCTCAATTCTAACCCTTTAATTTTCTACCATCTTTTGTGAAAAATACCTTCTATCATTTTCTTGTAAAAATAACCATTTATGTTATAAAAAAAACATGTAAATACTTAAAAAGAAAAAGACAAGGACCTAGAGCTTTCATAAGACGGACTTTAGTTTCCACTCCCCAGGTAGTCTTTCTGGTTTAATATGGAAGGTGAGGCAGGCAGCTTCATATCGTGAAGTGTTTAGTTGGACCTGAGTGCCAGCGGGTTGTTTAGGCCCATCAAGTAGTCGGTTTAAAAACCACGGTACTTACAATATCCTCATTTTTCTCGGTTGGAATTTTATTGGCATAGTTTGGGGAAAATATTGTAGTATTGAATGTAGAATGTGGATATTTGAATGCTGAGGCAGTCACTCTCATGGTTTTTAAAGCGTTTGTAGGCGCGTGCTTCCCTATATATGTCTGCGGCGCATTTTGCCCTAGCGGGCGCATTTAATGTTTTTGGTGGTATATACCTTTACAAATAGGTTTAGGGGTTTTGATAGTAGTTTAACTACGTTTTCTCGAGTTTTCTGACTCTTGCAATTTTTTCGCTCACGTGTGTGCATGAAACTTTTCTTTCACAGGAGTCTTCGGAGACTCTTGACTCTTAGACGACTTTCAGTTTTTTGGTGAGTGTTCGCCTCTCAAACCTTCTTTTTATCGTTGGTTGGTTTCATTTTTTTTTGGGGTGAATCTGATAGGTTGACAAAGGTTTTGGTTCGCATTTCTTAGTTTTGTTTCTCATTTCTTAGTTTTGTTTCTAGTGGGATATGAAACCTCGAAGTTTCTTTTATCTTCGAGTTTAGATTTCCATCGATGCGGCTAAATGGACCTCAAGTTGACCCCCACTTGTCTTTTTTTTTTTTTTTTGTTTATTTGTATGTTGAATGGCAAGAGTTTATGAAGATGTTTCTAGCAGTCAGGTTGGGCATTGGAGGGGACTCCCCTCGAAACGCCTACTGTAAGCAGTCTAATTGCTGCTATGTTTGTAGAGGAATTGAGTTTGTACAACCATCTTCTATAGAAATCGGTCAGGAATATCGGTGACCCATTCTATGCATAGTGAGCGAATATCATCTCCTTCACGAAGCCGGTTATTTGTGGGGCTACTTCCTTGTCCCATTGTTGGTGAAGTAGTTTGTGCACTTTACCCGGGGCACCTCATGTACTCGTACTTTGAATGTTTTTACCATTCTAACATATTGGTGTCTGAACTCTCTACCATCTGGACATCTCGGTGGAATTTGTTTCATTTACACTTTGAAGCTAAAGATTCTTGGTCGCATGTCTATAATCTTCCCCACAGGTCATTTGCGATTTATTACCATCTCGCCAGCTCCCACGAAAAGTTTGTGAAAATGGTTGTCTTATTTAAGGCCCCGTGGCACGTGAATCCTGGCTCTCCAAGGCTTCCTTTTGATATGAATCAGTCATTGAAAAACAGAGGTATGTCAATAGAGAAGACTGCCTAGGAAAATATGAGCTACATCAAAACTAAAATAGTCTTGGGAAATTTATAGCAAACCTTGAATAAATAATAAAATACTATTTCTTTTTCTTTGTTTTGTTGTTATTTATTTAATACTTATAGCTCACATAATCAACTTAGCTCATCAAACTAAAATCATTAAGTTTTTGGCTCGGCTTCTTCTTCTTTAATTTTTTTTAATTTTTTTTAATTTAATTTAAATTAATAATTAAATTAAATGTATTTTTGAAATACCCTGACTACTCGAACTCTATACTATTTGGACTTTTATAGGCAATTGAAATATTCTTAGCAAACCTTAAAATAATAAAAACTAAGAAAAGTGACTTAATAACAAAATGAATTAAAGCGAAAATCTAAAATAACAGAATTCGAGGACTGATCGATTATTTTTAAAGGGAGCATTGAAAATCTGCACATATTGTGAAACATCGATTCTGCGAGACTACTCTGTAACTTTGCTTCTCAAACCAGATTTAAGAGCACATCGAGGAATAGGGTAGTGCAGTTGGATCTCTCCTTACAGCACTGTTCATCATCTAATCTTCCACGATTCTTTCGAAGGCAGGTAGATAACTACTTTAATTTAGGTTGCCTTGTTACGGATATTTTCTTTCAATACTTCATACCCTGAACATGGGCGCAAACCTTAGCTCCTAGGAACATAGGTATAGCATGGGTTTACACTTTACTTGGTTTCTGCCTCAAGTGGAGCAGTTCATCATTTCCTTGATTAGATCCTTGCTAACACGGGATTGAACGTACTGTTCGAATCGAGGTGAACTCTCTGCTTTCATAAATTGATAATTCATTGCTGGCTCAGTCTAGATTTCAGAGTGAAGACGATTTATCAGACTTACACATTCCACGAGCTCATTAGATCTCCATTGCTCCAGTTCATACCTTTGAGAAATTGTTCATTACTCTCAGGAATGCCTTCTCTGTCTCGGAGGGCCTCACGGAAATTAGAGCATGAAACAATCCTATTACAGGTATAGGACAACGATATTGGGATCAGTCTGATGTCGGAACCCGACCGTAGATTTATTGAAGTTTGGTGGCCGATAATTTCTATGGAAAGATAAATTCTAACAGCAATTTTATTGATAGTGGGTTTTTCTAAGTCTTTTTATTTTCTGTTGGCTTTGATCGAGGAACCACGTAGATGGGACAAATCCGAATTCCAAAATTTGTGCAGGTCGGGACGATCACAGGCAGTAATTTGAAAGAAATAGGAGTGCGCATTATTCTACTTTATGACTAACGTCGGATCAAAATTTGAAAAATATGATCTAATCTAAAATAACAACAAAACAAAGAAAAAGAAAAAGAAAATTAAAATACATGAGCCTTAGGCTGCCCGAGATCGTTACGAGCCGCGAGCTGTTTTCCTTCGGTAGCGGCTGCTTGTTGCAGGGTTACGAGTTGGGCCCTAACTTTTGGTCGCCTCCTTGTGGATTTGAGTTAAGCGCCCGTTTGGTTGTTAATGTGGCGACCTCGATTCTTTGTCGACATCGAGTTCAAGCCTCTAAGCATTTATCGTAGATGCTTTTATTTGATCGCGGCTTGCCTTTAACGTCACTTGGCTCTTCATGTCGCGACCTTGATTCTTTGTCACGACCTCAGTTGTCTCAGCATACGTCGTAGAAGCTTTTATTTGGTCGTGACATCAGTTGTCTAATCATTCATCCATTCTTCCCAAAGAAGGTTCATCTTCTGGTCGCGACCTCTAAATGACGTCACGACCTTAACTCCTTGCAACTTGTCTCTGATACCCACTCTAGGAACAATTCCTGATTCAGTGTTGATGTCGCGACCTCTTCTAAATGTCACGACTTCTATGTTCAGTTTCTTAAAAAACTTATGTCGCGACTTCTATTCTGTGTCACGACCTCCATGTCTATTGCTCGGCATTCAATTCTGTCGCGACCTCGAAATGGTGTCGCGACATCATGTCTTGTTCTCTATCCTGCTACTTGAACATAAAGGTGTTCTCTTACGGATGTATACGGATCTTCTTCTTCTTGATTTGCAACAAAAGGGTGTCCTCTTTGTCTTGCATTCTCATTTTCTTCTTGAATGCCTTTTCTTATAATCCCCTTTTTCTTTTTGATTCATAGGCCGCTTTGCTTACTCTCTTGTCATAGTAGTGGTGAAACCTTAGGGCATTCTTCTTAACTGCCCGAGTTCCTTCCTTGCCCTGAGAAACCTTCGTGATGGTTCTAGCTGGGTGGGGATCAAACCCCTTTATTCCCTTCATGGTACATCTCTCATTATCGGAGTTTTCCAATGTGCTCCACGCATTAATCTTGTACCTTGACATAGCATAAGAATGATTGCTTCTTGTTCCGTGCCGTGCGGACATGCTTGGTGAACCATAACGAGGCCGGGAGAGTAAAACCATACTTTTGCCTCTTTGTTAAATCTCCCACAATTTATGGTCTTTTGCTATCCTTTTCCTTGACCCACTTCCTTTGCAGTCTATCAACTTTCTTGCAATCTTCTGCGGTTGGGGTTATCTATCATCTTCTTGAATTTGGATCCATGCTTACGCCCTTCCATTAAATTTTTATTTCATTGATGGTTTTTTTTAGCTCCATCACGGCACCCAGACTCCTCTGACATAGCGGAGGTTATCCTTCCTCCCCACCAGGTTGAAGTAGAATTCTCGAACTACTTCTTTGCGTGTCAGGTTTTGATGCTTGCGAAGTTTTCCCGACCTCTTTGTTCTATTGGTTCATGAAGGGGAGATGAGTTTCTTGAAGCCTCTTTCTGAACAAACCCCTTCACCCAGGCATAGTACTTCTTCGGATGGAGAAAGTTTCTTCGATCTGGTCGTCTTCCTCTTCTTCTTCTTTGTTTTTCTTTCCCCCTTTTCTTTGTTGCTTAGGCGGTTGAACTTCGATGGTTCCGACCAGCGGGTTCTTGTGAGGCAGCGTGGTGTGTAAATGCGTATTGTGCGCAAGTGCCTTGTCGCTGAAGTAATATAGTGTACCAATGGTAAGGATAACTCGATCCGCAGGGATAGGTGTGTTGACTCCTGATTTGGCTTTTCAAATATTATGCGGTTCTTATGTAATGTGTGTGAAAGTGTGGTGTTTTTTAATGTAAACTAAACTCTTGATTTGAGCGAATTACTATTTAATGGAACTAGGGTTATGTCTCTTGCCACTTCGATAGTTATTTCTTAAAGATGATATTATTCGATCTCTATTTACTTAGTTTATTAATGGCAAGGTGATCTTGCCTCGAGATCCCTCTCTAGAGGTGTATTCGCCTATCTGCTAGTAGAGTTTAGATTGTATCTACACTGACCTCGGTACTGAAATTCTTAAATGTTACAGCTTAGCAGATTTACCACCTTGGGATCGGGAATATCTACATTGCAGATAACCAAAAGTACACTTTACTCATATCCTAGGTATCCTCATCTCTCGAATCTCGGATCTCTAGTATGATCATACTAATCTTTGACGAACATTACCATGTAATTTATCCCTGATGTAAGCGATTGATAATGAATCATAAATCATTGAAAAATATAAATTAATAAACTTTAATCAATTCAAACGTGACAGGGTTCAACAATACCCTAGGTATAGATCTAGAACATAATGACTAAGAAAATACCAATAGTTAATGTATTAAACATCAATATCTTGTCCAAGAAAACCACGGGGAAAATCAAGCACGGCTCGCCGTCCAGATCGATGTCAACTGCTTTGCTCACGATTCTGTGCCCTCGTTCGTACAATTCCCGATATCAGATCCTCCCGAGTCGTTTCATTTGCCTTTTAATGATTGAAAAGGAGAAACTGTATTTGGCCGTCAGCGGCGTTGCGGCCGTCGCCCGGCGTTGGGGCTATCGCGGCGTTAGACATCGTTGCTTGTTGACTTCTTTATATGTTGACTCAGCGTTGCGTGTTGGACGTCTCGGCGTTGGGGCGTCGCGCGCGATGTTGGGGCGTCACGGCGTTCCCGACCATCATATGCGCTGCACTCCCTCTTGCTCCCGAAATTGCTTGCTTCCAAAGGCGCCTTTTTGCACCAATTGCACGCATACGCAATCACCAAATAAGGTATCCAGCCACAAAAACAACATATTTAAATATAAAATAAACGCAAAAACGTAAGACCGACGCAGGTATAATCTGAGTGTTTTAGGCACTCATCACACCCCCAAACTTAGTTTCTTGCTTGTCCCCAAGCAAGAATGGACTCTACACTAGACACACACCCTACATATTATAGTCTAACACAAAAATAGTGCTGCACATGCTGATAGATAGAGGATCAAATTAGACCGATCCGCCCTCTGTCGATTGTTGAAGTTCCACGGGGGTTCCATGAGTGTTCGAATTTGAAGAACTAGGTTGAACTCGGTGAAGTCGACTAGTGCCTCAGCCTCTGATATATTTAATAGCCTTTTTCAATGACCCTATGTGCGTATAAATAAATGACCTCTAGTGTACACTTAAGTTAGAGTACCCCAGGCAAAACCAGCTACTTTAGTGGGAAAAATCAACTACAAATGATCGGAGCCTTTTACATTTTGCAATATCGAATATATTTACTCACTACATAGAACAAAACTAGTGCCCATAAGTTTATCCTAAGTGTCCATGTAGCGGGAATTAGTTGGTGACTCCCCACCAGTTGGTTAAGGGCACCGGTTGGTTAAGGGAATTAGTTGGCATATTTGCGTTTTTAGGTAGATCATACGCATGTGTAGTGGTGTTGTGTTAGGTAGTTGTGTGTGTAGCTGCATAGGTGGCCCTCACTATTGAGTTTCCACTCACCCCGGCCATTAGTCAAAACCCGAATGACCTCGGGGTAGTCGGGGTGCTCGTAAAGCCGATCAAAAGGCTCCGAGGGGACATGGGCAAGATCATAATAGTGATTGATCGACTCCAGCGGCTGAAGTCGAGCGACCTCCACCGAACTTTCTTGGCTTGATGTGGGAGCGAGATTGGCGTGGAATTCGCACCACACTCATCAGCATTTGGATGAGGTGGTTGGCAAAGTCTTCGCCATCCGCAGCGCGATCGTCTTCACGGAAAAAATCATCGAGGGTGGTAGAGCCTTTTCCTTGATAAACGGTTCTTGCGGATGGTCTGGGAGCCGATCGGCGGCGCCTCGTTCATGGTAGGTGTGACATCGTAATAAGGAAAATTGCGAAAAACTTGGGTTGCCTCCCGAAGCGCTATGTTTAATGTCGTTGGCTCGGCGGCTCTGGATCTCAGTTGCTCGAGACCCGGCTCTTATGACTTCTCTTGCACTTCATCGATCACGGTCGAAGGATGATCTGCCTTAGCATGGCGCCCCAAATACGGCTTCAACCTTTGGGTGGTATTTGGCCAGATATTGCCTTTCTCAACAGCGGCGTTAATTTTACCGCTATGCACGGAAGCGATGTGGCGTGAGATTTAGCGTCGGCGTTGATTTTACTCTGGAGCGTCGGCGACTGATATCAGCGTCGCGACGTTGATTTTGCGACTCACGGGCGTCGCGGCGTTGATATCAATATCCGCGGCGTTGATTGTCTTCTCCCTCACGGGCGTCGGGCGTTGCCCCCGACGTCGCGGCGTTGGAATATCCTCTGGAGCATTGGCGTTGCTGACGTCCCGTGACGTTCGCCTGTTCAATGCCCCGAATCCCACCTTCGTTTTGCTCACTGTTCCAGGTTTGCACGAGCCTATTACCCCCTGCACTCGAGTCCCACCATCTTTGTTAGACTGCCCCATCCGTCGGAGACGTTTTGCCCTCCCGACACCATCGGTGTCACCCACTAGTCCATCCTTCTAGATCCTCGTCCATCATCCTTGGCTAGCACATCACTCCCTTTGATGAGTGTCCGTGCCTCGGTTAGGGTTTGTTCATTCATCCTTGGGCTAGTACTCTTCTTAGGGTTCGAGTGCGCCAATTGGGTTTATCATATGTCCTAGGGCAGGTGTCTACTTCTCAGTAGCCCATTAGGCTCTGTGGTTCGTAGTGCCCTCTAGGTGTTTGTTCTATTGCCCAGCCACCTCAGGTGTGCCACATTGGTGACAGTGCATTGCATTCCATTCTAAAGACACCGCATCAGGTCACGATATGCGGTAAGCGGTGCCTACCAAGCGGGGGTCGGACAGTGAGGACCCGACTTCCAAATTACGATGTCACCACGGTTCGTGACGGGTGCCTCCGATCGGTTGACACCATCTGCAGGAACCCGTTCATTTATCAAGGAAAGGGTTTCCATACGATGAGGATTTTTAAGTAAGGCGATCGCGGCGAGATGCGAGCACTTTAACGACCACCTCATCCGGTGCGATGAGTGTGGTGCGAAAAGTCACGCCAATCTACTTGCGTCGTCAAGAAAGTTCGGGTGAGGGTGTTAATTGGAAACTTGATCTTGGTCGATCAATCACTAATGTAGTCTTGCCTTATCCCCTCAGACCTTTTGATCGGCTTCACGAGCACCCGAGCTACCAGTCGTCGGGTTTTGACTAATGGCGAGGTGAGTGGAAACTCAACGATGAGGTCATACAATTCACTTCAAGGCAACATTTGGACTTTATTCTAAGGTCGCGGCATCCTTCATCACGTCGGCGTCTCATTCCGGCGGCGTATTTGGTAACGACGGCGTGCCACTGTTGACTATGCCATCATTAGATATCCCTTTTGATGTTGGGCGGTTATAGAAGGATGCTATCCTCCATAGCAAGGAACGCTAAATAATTTGGGGCACCTTTCCTCATCTATAAGCATACCAAATGGCCCGGAAATTGCCTCGATGACAATGGCGTGGATTACACCCGTGAGCCATATCGGTGGCGAGACGCGGGTGTGCGCGACGGGGGTCACGACTCGAGGCCATGAGCCCTCGGGCGGGCGAGCTTCGCCGAATATCGGGCTCGTTTTGGCCTCTGGGCGATCCCGGGAGGACGTGAGGCGATCCTCGTCCACCCACCGCCGCTACCGCCCGCAGCGGCCCGCGGGCTGAAACTCCTCAGTCCGCTGGAGCTCGAGGGCGGTGCTCTCACTTGCGAGCGCTTTGATGCGTGGGGCCGAGACCACGGGCCTATCGAGTCCTCATCACACCACGGGATATGGAGCGCCGGCGATATGCGTACAATGTGTGCCAACCGGGGCCCACGATTCTTCAGCGGCATGATCCCTCCAATTCCCGGCTTGCTCGACTCACGGCATTCCCTGCCACCGGCCACCCCTCGTAGTGACAGTCGATCACGGGGGAGTTCTCTTCACCCTCCCTTGTTCTTTTGTTGCCCGGTGGGACGGATGTTTTTTGTTTAGGTGTGAGTGGTGATCGAGTTTATTAGATTGAATCTTTGTTTTGCTTTGATTTTCGTATTAGTGTTGTAGTTTATTTTTATTTATGCATGTTAGTTTACATTTCTGCGTAGAGTTTACATTTCATGTTTGTGTTGTGTGTTTTGTGTTTTGTGTTTTGTGTTTAGTCATATTTGCGTTTTTAGGTAGATCATACGCATGTGTAGTGGTGTTGTGTTAGGTAGTTGTGTGTGTAGCTGCATAGGTGATGCAGTGGCACAAGTAGGGATCTTAGGTGAACCCACTTGTGTCGATAAAGAAAGGTTGCATTGGTCATTTGAATGTTGAATTAGGTTGAATGAAGGAGACATAGTGAATCACTTCCGGTTATTCAGAAACCATTTCTCAATGAGCTTTATCACACTCACCTGAAATGATCTCTAGGTTATCATAGGTGTCGAGTGTGACTACTAAGGTTCGAAAAAACCACAGGAATCGTACCAAAGAGATGGGACACTGTGAATAAAAGAGGATTGCCTTCGAGCCCCAAATTGAAAAAAAAAAAAAAAAGAGAGAAAAAGAGAAGAAAATAGATATAGATAGAGATAGAATAAGTGGGATCTTCCAATCGGAATCGGGCCTGATCAGAGACTATGTCGAAAGCCCGATACCTGAGCGGTGGCGAAGTCATTGACTTCCTTTGCGGATTCGGGGGATGATGGAAGTTTCCTTGACTTAGAGACCCTTGGGATTCGGTTGAGTGTTCGGGGTGGCGTTCGAGGGAGGCGGATGCCGGTGCCCGTAACGGCGGTGGGAGTCACTGACTAATCCACCTTTCCCATGGGCAGCTTAGCATAAACTTATGGGCACTAGTTTTGTTCTATGTAGTGAGTAAATATATTCGATATTGCAAACGGTGCGTTCCAATCCTTTTGTAGTTAGATTTTCCCAATTAGGCGAGTTGAGCTCAAGTTTGGGAGCATCGGGCAAGTGCACACTAGAGGTCATTTATTTATACGCACATGTGTGGTCATTGGAAAAAGGCTATTAAATATATCGTAAAAATGAGGCACTAGGTCTACTTCACCGAAACAACCTAGTTCTTTCGAAATTCGAACACCTCACAACCCCTGTAACTTCAAATAGAACGATTGCAGGGCGGATCTACCTAATTTGGATCCTCTCTATCAGCATGTGCAGCACTATTGTTGTGTTAGACTATAATATGTAGGCCAGGTCTAGGCGTATCCATTTCGCTGCACAGCTGTGCTAAACCAAGCTCTGGGGTGTGATGAGTGCCCAAAACACTCGATTATACCCCGCGTTTGCCTTACCGCCGCGCTTATTTTAAATTTAAATATGTAGTTTTCGTGGCCGGATACCCGATTTGTTGATTGCGTGTATGCAGTGCAATCGCAAAAAGCGCGCCTTTGGAAGCAATTTTGGAGCAAACAGGAGGCGCTGCATAAGGAAACGCCGCCGCGACGCCCCAACGCTGCGGATGTCCCAACGTCGCGACGTTGAGTCAACATATAAAGAAGTCAACAAGCGGCAACGTCTCGACGCTCCAACGTCGCGACTTCCCAACGTCGCGACGTTGCAACTTCGCGAAGTCAGCGCGAGTTTCTTCTTTCAATCATTAAAAGGCAAATGGGAACTGAATTTGAGGGGGATCGATATTTGGAATCACTTAACGAGGGTACCTTAATCGTGAAAGCAAAGAAGTGACATCTATCTGGGACGAAGAGCCCGTGTTTCGATTTTCCTCGCATTTTCTTGGGACGCATTATTGATGTTTAATACATTAACTATTGGTATTTTCTTAATATTATGTTCTAGATCTATACTCAGGGTATTGTTGAACCCCACAATGCTTGAATTGATTAAAGTTTATTAATTTATATTTTTCAATGATTTATGATTCATTATCATCTGCTTTACATCTGTGGATAAATTACATGGTAATGTTTGGCCAGCATTAGTATGATCATACTAGAGATCCGAGATTCGAGAGATGAGGATACCTAAGGATATGAGGTGCGTGCCTTTGGTTGATTCCCAGAATGTAGATAGTCTCTAACTCGGCGGCAACTTATGGTTAGAAATATCAAGCATTTCGTGAGTAAATCGAGTCAGTAGAGATACACCCAACTCTACTAGCGAGATAGGCTGACACCCTCGAGAGAGGGTATCCTGGGGTAAGATCACCTTGCCATTAATAAATCATAACAGACTCGACACATCATCTTAAGAAATAATCCATCAGCGGCAAGGGAGACATAACTCTAGTCTCCATTAAATAGTAATTGGTCAATCGTTAGCTAGCTTACATTAAAACACCAGTATACCCTTTCACACATTACGATATCCGTATAATATTTGAAAGAAAATCTCAGAGTAACACACTCATCCCCGTGGATCGACATCCGTATCATTGGTACAATTATATTACTGGCGACGCGGCACTCGCGCACAAAGGCTGCATTTTACACACCACGCTGCCTGGCCAAGAACCCGTCCGAATCCATCGTAAGTTCAACCAGCTTCAAGGCTAAATGTAGAGAAAAATGGGAAAAGAAAACAAAGAAGAAGAAGAGGAAGACGACCAGATCAAGAAACTTTCTCCATCCGAAGAAGTACTATGCCTCTGCTAGTGGGTTTGTTTGAGAAAGAGGCTTCAAGAAACTCATCCCTTTCAAGGAACTAACAACAAAGAGGTTGGGGAAACTTCGCAAGCATCAAAAGTCCCTGATACGCAAAGAAGAGTTCAGAATTCCCACCAACCCGGTGGGGAAAAGGATAACTCGCTTTTATGTCGAGGTGCTCAGTGTCACTGAGCTAAAACCATCAATGAAATGTACTAAATGGAAGTGCGTAAGCATGGATCCAGACCAAGAAGATGATAGACAACCCCAACCGTGAGAAGATTGCAAGAAAGTTGATAGACGGTAAAGGGAAGTGGGGTCAAGGAAAAGGATAGCAAAAGACCATAAACAGGGGAGATTTAACAAAAGAGGCAAAAGTATGGTTTTACTTCCTGGCCTCTGTTATGGTTCCGACCAAGCATGTCGCATCGGTACGGAACAATAAGCAATCCCATACCTTTATAAGCAGGCCAAGTAAAAGATTAATGCCGGAGGCCATTGGAAAACTCGATAATAAGATACCATGAAGTGGAATAAAAGGCTTGATCCTCACCCAAAGAACCATCACGAGGCTATGTTTCGAGGGCCGGTGTGAAAGGAACTTGGGAAGAAGAAGAAGAATGCCCCAAGGTTTCACCACTAACTCGATGTGTAAGCAAAGGGCCTGGAAACCCAAAAGAAAAGGGATTATATAGAAGCAAGATTCAAGCAGAAGAAATGAGAATGCAAGACATAAGCAGGGACACCCTTTCCTCGGCTGCATCAAGAAGAAGAAGATCCGCATAATATCTTGTAAGAGGACACTTTATGTTTGCAGAGGACAGAGAACAAGATGATGGAAGCCCTATAAATTTCTTTCTAACCCTTAATCGGGCCATCTCTCCCTATCAGAAACAGATTTTCGAGAACTCCGGTGAAAGCTCTAAGGGAGCTTTGAATAATCAAATAACGGAGATGCCTGGCCCATTCGAAGAGAATTAAACAAAGGGTGAGCCGGAACCTCCAACAAAAATTCAGAGGAAGTGTGTATGAATCGACTGAAAAGAAAAGATTAGCAATGGAAGAAGAAATGAACAAGGGAAGAGCAGATGTATGAGATCCCCGGAGCATCAAGAGGAAAATTTAAGAAGGAAATGGAGGTGGAGATCACACATCACTAAGAAGTTAGTAATGAGTCATGAGTCGTCGATAACAATTAGTATGACCGTGATTTCCCAACCCTAACAATCATGCAAAAGGGACTCGCATCACAGGGAAGCCAAAACTACGGATGATCATGATCCTCAAATTCTCATACGCTACCGTTCAAGGATTAGAGAAGAGGATGAAGGAAAAGAGATAAAGATTTGATGACAAAGATGCCTTCGAAGAAAACCATGAAAATTGACGGATCAACAAATAATCTTTCCAAATTTTTGTGAAGTCATGACCGAAATGGAGAAACACGATGAACACATCGGGAAAAGACGCGCATGATCCGAACAAAAAGGTTGATCTCACCAACGAATTGATCCTCAAGAACAGACAGAGAGGGAGAATGACAAGAAGAAGAAGAGAACCTAAATGAAGTTTCCCAAATTTTCCTAATTCGCTGCCCTTGATCTGATCCTCCAAACACTTTTTGCCTCCCAAAAAGAAAAATAAATCTTCCCATTGATTTATCCTTCTCTTCCTCTCTTCCTAGATCGTTATTCTCAACTTTTGCTTCATATCAAGGAATAAAATAAGAAAATTTGTTAAAATAAATGTTTGATGTTGCTTATGCTAGGGATTGTATTGTTACTTTTGCTTGAATTGTTAGAGAATAATATTAGGATTTAGTTCAAGAATGAAAATGCCGATATATCATAATCTCGAACTAGTTGGAAAGAAGCCTTAATTAGAAGATAAGTCAAACACAAATAATTTATCAAGTGGCCAGTAATGACATATAATTGAATTGAAACACAAATTGCATAATTGACTTGAATTTATTTGATGAGTCCAAGATAAAGGAAAGTCGTACAATTGAAGGAGCAAAATATAAAGGAAAGTCGTACAATTGAAGGAGCAAAGAGGCAGTTTGAAGTATAAACAAAGAAGCCAAAGAACCCATTTAACCTTAAATCATGTAACTCCTCATCAACTCAAGTGAGTCAAGGACATTCTAGGTTAGTCACGATAATCAAACCGAATTCTAGAACTGTTAGATTATTGATCAAGGTGAAATCCTAGCATACAACTAACAAGAAATGATTTAGCTATCCTCGCGCTTCGGTTACTCTAGCCACCTTATTTATATGCTTCTGCATACACCTTAGTTCCTGAATTTGAGCCAAACAAGCCATTGGAAATCCCAAGCCATCCTAGATAATTAATCCTCCAATAAAGAACCTCTGTTTACCCAAAATTCAAAGAAGGAGCTACTAACCCAAATTTCGCTAAGAGTGTTAGAAAGCCTAAAAAGATAGAACATTGCACTATTCCTGAATGGTGACAGAGAAAAAGTTCCAACAGTGTGAAGTACAAATGACAAATGGGAATGAACAATTTTAAATAGAAGAAATCAAGAAGATACCCCAAAGATGAAGTTTGGGGGAATCAATTAAAGAAATTGCAAGGAAAAAGAAGTGGCAAAAGCAGCTAAGGCAAAGGGAAGGTCCGGGTAATCTTAACCTAAAAGTTCCATCCATCCCACCAAAGACCTGCCCGACATTACAAACCTCAATGCACTGATTGATCTTGAAGGTTGGAATTACTCTGGTTAAAGTGGAGATCAATATGAACAAGCATGGTGGAATTTTGGAAATCTTGAAAGGATCAAACTCGTGAAGGACCTTTATGTTAACCGACTCACTAAGAAAAAGAGTGAAGAAGACCAACTCTACTTTTCGCCACAGGATCAACTCCACATACTGGCGAGTAAAACAAATTCAACAATTTAGCTTTTGGTACACCGAATTGGAGTAGAGTGGCCAGAAAGGTGAATGACACTGCACCGGGTCGAATGATCGCAAATGTGAGAGGCGCATCGAGAAGAAAGGACCTGGCGTCGCGACGCGATGCAGAATGAAGACCACATCAATGTCGCAACCACAAAACTCCGTAGCGCATATGGGCAATTGAAGGCGTAACGAGCGTGTCGCAAATGTTAAACTCCAAGTCAAAGAAACTGGCAATAATGAAGAACAAGACATGATGTCGCGCACCATTTCGAGGTCGGCGATGGTAATTGAAGGCCGAAAGCAAAGACACGAGGTCGTGACACTTAATAGAAGTCGTGGACATAAGATTTTCAAGGGATCAACATCGGTCACACATTTAGAAGAGGTCACGATATCAACATCGAATCAGAATTGTTCCAGAGGGTATCGAGACAACTTGTAGCAGGAATTAAGGTCGCGACGCCATTTGTAGGTCGCGCGACCAAGATGAACCTTCTTTGGGAAGAATGGATGAGTGATTAGACAACTGATGTCGCGACCAAATAAAAGCTTCTACGACGTATGCTGAGACAACTGAGGTCGCGACAAAGAATCAAGGTCGCGACATAGGAAGAGCCAAGGGATGCTAAAGGCAAGTCGCGACCAAATAAAAGCTTCTGCGACAAATGCTTAGACAACTGATGTCGCGACAAAGAATCGAGGTCGCGACATTAACAAACCAAATGGGCGAAGACCGAAATCCACAAGGAGGCGATCAAAGTTAGGGCCCAACTTCGTAACCCTATAAATAAGCAAATGGCTTCGGCTGAAAGTGCTTTGGCGCGAACGAGATCCGCAGCCTAAGGCTCATGTATTTTAATTTTCTTTTTTCTTCGCTTTGTTGTTATTTTAGATTAGATTGTTATCTCTTCAAATTTTGGATCCGACTAATGTTAAAGTAGAAGCGAATGCGTAATTCTATTTCTTTCAAATTACCGCTCGATCGCCTTAATTCCTGCATAAATTTTGGAATTCGGATTTAAAGTGGTCCGATTCACAAGTGGTTCTCGATCGAGTCATCAGAGGGTGTGCTGCACTTAGAAACCCAGCCTATCAATAGACTCGTTGTTAGAATATTTTCCTATAGAAATTTATTAGAAGCTACTCGAACTCGCTTATAAATCTACTGGGCGTTTTGAATACTAGATTCGATCCCAATATCAATGTCATATACCCGCAATGTGATCGCTTCATGCTCTAATTTCCGTGAGGCCCTCCGAGTGACACAGAAGCGCATTCCTCGAGAGTAGTGAACAATTTCAAAGGTATGAACCCGAGCAATGGATCTAATGAGCTCGTGTGGAATGTAAGTCGATAAATCGTCTCTCACTTGAAATCGAGATCGAGTCAATGACTTATCAATTTAAAAGCGTAGAGTTCACTCTCGATTCAACAAAGATGTTCAATCCCGTGTTAGCAAGGGATCTAATCAGGAAATGATGAACCTGCTCCAATTTTGAAGAGAAATAGCAAAGTGTAAACCCATGCTATACCTATGTCTTAGAGCTAAGGTTTACATCCATGTTCAGGTAATGGCGTATCAAAAGAAAATATCCAACAAGGCAACCCGCATTAAAAGTAGTTATCTAATCCTCTGCCTTCAAAGAATCAAGGAAGATTAGGTGATGAACAAAGGTCGCAGGAGAGATCCAACTCGCACTAATTCTATTCTCGACATGTTTTAAACTCGTGGTTCATGAAGCAAAGTTACAGTAGTCTCAAGCAGAATCGATGTTTCACACAATGCGATTTTCACGTTCCCTTTAAAAGACCTTGACATGTTTTAAATCTGTGGTTCATAGCTAAAGTTACGTAGTAGTCCTGGCAGAATTGATGTTTCACACAATGTAAAGATTTTCAATGCTCCCTTAAAAGATAATCATCGGGCCTCGAATTGTTATTTTAGATTTTCGCTTAATTCATTTTGTTATTGCTTCACTTTTTCTAGCTTTTATTATTTTAAGGTTTCATAAGAATATTTCAATTGCCTATAAAAACCAATAGTATAGAGTTTGCAGTCAGGTAGTTGATTGAATTTTTCGGTGTGGGCGATATTCGATACTCAATTCACTTATTATTGTTTATCGTGATACCTTCGTACATTCCCTCGGATCAGCCCGTAAAAGAAAATGATTTATTTAGAAATTTTAACAAGATAGATAAGGAACAGGTCAAATAAGTTTTCATATTGCCGGGACAGATACAGCCCAGGGCCAACGCTATGGTTTTGAGCAGGTATTTTGGTCCACGCTGCAGCAGGTGAACAAGTTTTTTATAGATAAGGAACAAGAGAAATATTTTCAAAGACTGATAGTTTTTATGGGGATTAACATCACTTTATTGGATGTTAATTTTCTTCTTTATTTTTTTTAATTATTTCTTTTTATATTTTTTTCTTATTTTTTTATTTTTTTTCTCAAAACTTGCTCACACTTCTTCTGATTTAATTAAAATACTCTATACAAATTTATAGCGTTATACCAAGGACTATTATCTAACTTCAGCACAATGCCATGAAACTTGTTTGTTGTGTTCCTATCTATTGTACCGATTAAAAGCTAGCTTCTCAAGAGTAAATCATTTTCTTCTAGTTTTGATCCTGTGATGCCGCAAGCGGTGGCTGTGTCGAATAAGTAGTAAATTGGATTTAAGTCCGTATTATCGTCTTTACAGAGATCTCAAGAATTCCTCAATCCAACTACCCCGACTCACTCGAATCCTATACTATTTGGAAACTAAGAAAAGTGACTTAATAACAAAATGAATTAAACTCGAAAAATCTAAAATAACAAATTCAGATCGACGCTTATCTTTTAAAGGAGCATTGAAAATATCAAGTATTGTGAAACATCACCCCGCAGCTACCAGAACTTTGCTTCATGAACCACGATTTAAACTCACTTCATGAATAGGGTAAAGTAGCTGGATCTCTCCTTACTGCGATCGCTCTACCATCTAATCTTCCCCGATTCTTCTCAAGACGAGGATTGATAACTACTTTTAATCAAAGGCCTTGTTCCTGATATTTTTCTTTCAATACTTCATGTTCCCGAATACGGACTCCAAACCTTAGCTCCTAAGACATGTGTATAGCATGGGTTTACACTTTACCCGGTTTCTCTTCCTCGCCAAAATTGGAACAGCTTCATCCTTTCCTTGATTGGCATCCGTTAACACTGGATCAATCTCTTACTATTCGACCGAGGTGAACTCTCCGCGCTTTTATAAATTGGAGTGTCATTCAACTCAAACTCGATTTCAAGGAGAAGACGATTTATCGACTTTTACACCCACACAGAGCTCATTAGATCTCCATTATCGGGTTCCTCGCAAACCTTTCGTGAAATCGCTCACTACTCTCAGAATGCCTCTCTCTGTGTCACCTGTAGGGCCTCCTGAAATTGTGAGTATTGAAACAACCTATTGGGTGTATAGGACACCGATATTGGGATCGGGACATGCATTATTCGAATAAGCAAGTAGATTTATAAACCGGTTCAAAAGATTTCCGATAAATTTCTACAGAAAGATAAATTCTAACAAGCAGTCTATTCACGTGGAAGTTTACTTTTAAATTACTTTATTACACACTACAATGGCTCACCAGAACCATCAGATCTGGTTAACGGAAATCCGAATTCCAAAATTTGTCCGAAATTCACTAATCGTAGTAATTTGAAAGAAATAGAATTCGTGATTCGGCCTTCTACTTTAACAAATCTAACGCCCGGGGATTCAAAATTTGAAAGAAATAACAATCTAATCTACAATAACAACAAAACAAAGAAAAAGAAAATTAAAATACATGATTCAATAGGGAGATTAATTTCAAAAACTTGTTCACCTCTTTCTGTGATGGACCAAAATACCTATACAACTCATAAATAAGTATACTCCAAGGATCTATTATCTAATCCCCTAATAATGCCAGAAACTTTACCTGTTGTGTTCCATCTATCAGACTGATTAAAAGTGGTTTTTAAGAGTAAATCATTTTCTTTCTCGTTTTTGATTCAGATGCCGCAAGTGTACAGGCTCTAATGCTATAAATGATTTTAAGTCCGTATATCGTTCTAACAGAGATTCCCACACTCTAATCAACTACTCGACTAATTCGAACCTATACTATTCGAATTTTGATAGGCAATTGAAATATTCTAAAGCAACCTTAAAATAAAACCAAGAAAATGACTTTAATAACAAATGAATTAAAAAATGTAAAATCTAAAAATAACAAATTTAGACTGATCGCTTATCTTTTAAAGGGAGCATTGGTAACATCGCTATCAAGTGGAAACATCAATTCCCGCAGCTACCTCCGTAACTTTGCTTCATGAACCACATTTAAAACCCGGGTTTAAGGAATAGGGTAGTGCAGCTTGATCTTCTACGCATCGTTTCATCATCTAATCTTCCCCGATTTCTTTCAAGACAGGATTGGGGGAGCAACTACTTTTAATCACATTCATCTGGATATTTTTCTTCTTCACTATACTCGAACATGGACTAAACCTAGCTCCTAAGACATGTATAGCACGGGCTTACACTTTACTCGGTTTCTCTTCCTCAAAATTGGAACAGCTTCATCATTTCCTTTGATTAGATCCTTGCCAACACTGGATCAACATACTCTGCTCTAATCGAGGTGAACTCGCTTTTTAAATTTGATAAGCTCATTCAACCCAAACTCGATTTCAAGTGAGAAGACGACATCGACTTACATTCACTGTGAGTCATTTGATCTCCATTATCGAAGTTCTCGCATACCTTTTGAGAAATTGTTCACTACTCTAATGCCTTCAAGTCACCGTAGGGCCTCCTGAAATCAGAGCATGAAAACAACCACAGTGCATAGACACCGATATCGGGATCAGATGTAATATTCATAACCGCAGAAGTAGATTTATAAATCAGTTCAAGAATTTCGATAAATTTCTACAGAAAGATAAATTTAACAACAGAGTCTATTCAATGGAAGTCGGGTTTCTAAATTACTTTTATTACACACACCTTACAATGGCATCAAGAACCACCGTAGATCGGACACTAGAAACCCGACTCCAAAATTTGTCCGAATTTGGGACGATCTCAGCAAGAATTTGAAAGAAATAGAATTCCGCATTCAAATTTTCTACTTTAATGCCTAACGCCCGCATCCAAATTTGGTAAGAAATAACAATCTAATCTACAATAACAACAAAAACAAAGAAAAGTGAAAATTGAAAATGGAAGATGAGCCTTAGGCCACCCGTGATCTCTCGCTCAGTTCTTCGCCAAGAGTCGCTTTTCCTTCCGAGAGGCAAACAAGCATTTATGGGTTCTCAAGTCGGGCCCTAACTTTGATGCGCCTCCCATGGATTTCCCTGATTAACTGCCCATTTTGGTTGTTAATGTCGCGACTCTCATTCTTTTGTCACGACATCGCTGTCTAAGCATTTGTCGTGCTTTTATTTGGTCGCACTTGCCTTAGCATCCTTTGGCTCTTCCTATGTCGCGACCTTAATTCTTTGTCGCGACCTCAATGGTTCAAAGATAATGCCGCGTAGCTTTTATTCGGGTCGCGACATCAGCTTGTCTAATCACTCATCCATTCTTCCCAAAGAAGGTTCATTCGCTCTAGTCGCGACTTAAATGACGCCGCGACCTTTAATTCCTTGCAAGTCATTCTCGATACCCACTCTAAGAACAATTCCCCGATCTTCGGGGTCGATGTCGCCGCATCTCTTCTAAATGTCGCGACTTCTCGATGTTCGCCTCTTGAAAATCTTATGTCGCGACTTCATTCGTAATACCACCTCCATGTCTATCGCCGCTTCAATTCCGTCGCGACTTCGAAATGGTAGTCGTGACATCATGTCTTAAATTTTTCATTAATTTATGGTCACCTCACTGGGAGTTTCGACTCGCTTCGTTTCCGCTTCACTGCCCTTATGTCGCGATCGAGCTGCGGTCGCGACCTTGATGTGATTCTTCACACACGGGCATATGCCGCGATTATCGTCCTTTCTTCCTCGCAGGCACCTTCCCAAGGCGACATCATTCACCTGGGCCGTGTCATTCCCGTCACCCACTTTCGCCCTTCTACCGCAGAATATCCTCTCTCTACTTCCTCACGTATAGCGCTGGTGAGTTATTCCACATTTCGCATATAAATCATTCCTTTTTAGATAGAAATCAATCGTAAAAATAGACCGAAAATGGATGACTTTAAGTCATCAGCCAGCCTCTCTATTGACATACTCGTTTTTGATGATTCATATGCATGCACAGGGGAGATCGCCTGGTCAATTGTGTGAAGAATCTACAGGAGCTGTGCACCGGTCTTTTCCCATACGTGGTGCTTATTCTTCCCCCTCCACTGCCCGTCGAGCTTGTGAAGGGCAAGCACTTCGTCCTCGCTGATCTCCTAAAACTAATACCGAGGAACTCTTCGCAAGCTGATTTCGCTCTAGAACCCTTGTTCTGGCCGAACTACTCCACCTTCCCCGCAAGATCCTGCTCGCCCCAATTACCTTTTCCCGAGTGAGATTCACAACCTACACCCCAGGTTAGGCTCACCAGCATAGGGAGCTTTAGGTTAGGCTAGAGGATGCCGAGAAGCTGCGGCCCTATGCTAGTTCTATCTCTTCCAAGCACCGAACTGAAGAGTCCTCAACAAGGCCACGTCCGGGGCCCAAACATTGGGAACCCAAGGCCAAGGGAGAGCACTCAAGAGGATCACCGGTATGAGAAAAGAGGGACGAGGCTAAGGAGGAAGCTCAAGTTACCCGGCTTGCTACAACCTTAGCATGAGACGCAAAGGCAAAGACGGAGGGTGTCCTAGCTAGTGTCTAAGATGCTCTTGCAGCTTTGGTGGAAGCCGTGGTGGTAAGTGCAGGAGGCCAAAGGTAGTTGAGACTCGGTCCGCTTCTCGGAGGTCGAGCTAACGCTTTCTCCGGATTGAGACTACAGCGGGCCAAGGACGGTGATATCCTTTCTCCGCTCCCAAGACAACAAAGACAAGGAGGCCATGAAGGAGGATTACCAAAGTCCTTGGAGGTCATTTTTGTTTACGGTTATGGATGTTGTGTTTTCAAACATAACATCTATGGAGACCAACCAGAGGTTCCAGATGGCAAGCCCAACTCCTACACCACACCACTGAGTTCTTGTGAGTCCTGTGTTCCCTGGCCCTAATTGCTACCGAGGACACAGCACTTCAGGCGCACCCGAGCGAGGCAGCCAAGGAACCTGAGCCATGTCTATAAACGGGTTGATTATTTACCTCACTCGAACTTAGACTATCGAATTTCTGCAAAATGAGTGACACCTTGCTTTGCATCAAAAAATTCTTCTCTTGGTTCCAAACAATTGGCATGTCCCAATTAAGCTCCATTTCTGGCTTCTTCATAGCCCAAATCTACATAAACAATCAGGTTATTATATATAATATTTAATGGTTTAAAAAAAAAGGACAACATAAGGTTTTTATATCTGTAATACTACCACGCATCCTTTTACTCATATTTCAGACTTGGCTTTCTTTCTTTGTAGGGAACTTAAGGCATCATTTAAGCCCCATATCAAGAACTCATATACTGTCTTGCTTCATATTATGTACTACTAATGAGCCTTCTTATAGAGAGGCGCTCTCTTCACCTACTAAGGGAGAATGGATGCATGGATGCAATGAAGGATGAATTGAGCTGGCATGACTAGAACCCATGAGTTAGTGGATCTTCCACCTGGTCGCAAAGCTATCAGAAACAAAATGCTTTGAAAGTTGCCGTAGCGCAAATGGGCCAATTGACAGCGCAAAGCACCTCAGGGCGAAAGGGTATACCCAACAAAAGGGTATAGATTATGATGAGACATTTTCCCCTCGCTGGCCAAGGTTCTATTCTCACGATCCTGCTATTGTCGTGCAACTGGATTTAGAGTTATATCATATGGATGTTAAGACTGCATTCCTCAACGGAGAGCTAGATGAAGAGATCTACAAGTCAAAGGACAAGAGCGCAACAAGTTCAAGCTCAAACGTTCCATTTATGGACTCAAACAGTCATCTAGACAATGGTACTTCAGATTTCATGACTCGATTATCTCTCACGGTTTTGAGATGATTGAAGAGGACCATTGTGTGTATTTGAAGCGTTCAAAGAAGAGTGAGCTCATCCTATCTTTGTATGTTGACGACATCCGTATAAAGGTGAAATGATAAGGCACTCTATCATCGCCTACTCAGAAAATTACTTGTCCTCTACTTTCGAGACGAAGGGCATGGTGAAACATTTTCAGGCTCCTCGAGATCGAGATTGTTAAAGACCGCTCTCTAAGAAGCTTCTGGTTTGTCTCAAGAGACTTACATATAGAAGATTCTTGAACAATTTCGTATGGAGAATTCCAAACCCATCGACACCCTTTGTTGAGAAGTGGAGGCTATACTCGACTAGTGTCCTAAAACAGATGAGGAAAGAAACGCATGTCCAAAGTGCCATATGTCGAGGCGATAGGAAAACTTATGTATGCCAGTGTTATGCACAAGGATCTGGACGTTTTGGTACTCTGGGCATGGTGAGCCATTACCGTAGTAACCTGAGACTCGCGTGATTGGGTAGCAAAGGAAAATGATCTTTGATACCTTTCGAGGGGACAAATGTAGACTTGGCTCTCAGGCTTCCATAGGGGTGAATTAAGGCTAAAGGGATACGTTGATGTCGACAAGCTGGTAGAGATGACAAGTAAATCCACATCGGGTTATGCGCTCATTCTTGGAGGCGGTGATATATCTTGGTGCAGCAAGAAGCATACCTATGTCATTTTATCACGATGGAGTATGAGATGTGGCATGTGCAAAAGAATCAGGTAAGAAGGTTCGAAGAGATTCTTGCAATGCTTAGGCATTACAACTCATTCTGAGGAGGTTGTAACATTATATTCTGATAGTACTACAGCCCTGGCGTATGCAAAGGATCCTAAGTGTCACGGGAAGTCTAAGCACATTGAAATCAAGTACCATTTCATTAGAGATACGGTCGCACGGGGTGAGGTTATCATGAAACACATTTCTAGTGGAAGCACGGTATAACCCATCGACTAAGCCTATCATAGATATGTGTTTCAAATTTCATGTTGGTAGTATGGGATTGCGAGGATGTGACACTTACGCCTGCGCATCTAAGATTTTACTCGATAGTCACTTAGTTATGACTAAGATGAGATTCTTTCGAGAACTGCTCATGCACCCTTTCCACAATCCCGTGAGCCCGAGAAAGCTAGGTGAGGTCAGCACTTCAGAAGGACTAAACATTCATCTGTATGGTATAAAATTGATAGCGACATGGTCATTTATATGAGTCAATACCATAACATACATATCATACTGTATGTGCTTAATGTTGACTAATAGTGAGAGTGTTGGATAATTCCTTCTCCACCACTGTGTGAGCCACTAAGATCTTAAGGGATCTAACTTATGTCCTTATGACCTAAGGCTTAGTCATGAAGAGGATGCTTGATGTTGCTACTTTAGCATGCTTTCTAAGGGCTATGATTGATACAACCACATGGGGCATGTCTAGGAAAGCAATCAGGTTTAATTGAATAAACGTGAGTTCTTCTGGAAGATTAATTATTAATACACCCTCTCATGTGTTTGTAGCCGCGCCGCTTATGTCGATTTCATATTCGATATAGGCCGATAAACACTTGATATATTGTGGTGGATTGAGTATTACCACTATGAGGGATTGATAATACTTAATCTAGTGTTGATGAAATTATCTAAGACATATGCAGTAGCCTCAAGTGATGTATTTTTGTTACCTCAAGGGTGACTTAATAATTATACTGTTGTTGTTCGCTTCTTTCTCGCAATGTCGCACTCCACCCATTTTTGTATGAAGAGACGAGTAAGTGAGTTAATTGAGATGTTTTGCCCATTATGGGCCAGTGGGAGCTGTTAGATTTTTAGGCTGGGCTTTGGCCTAATCCATATCCACCCATTATGGGTAAGAGGTTAATTCCTATTTGAATACTGATGTGGGATAGGGATGTGTCTTTATTCAAATAGGACCATAACTTTATCGGGGCTGTTATGATGATGAGTCCCTACTTAAATTAAAAGTCCTTATCATATAAAGGTATTATCTAACACAACAGAATCAGACGGTTTACTCCAATCACTCTCTCACTAGAACTCTCGAAATCATCATCATGCTCCTAGACGTGGGTTCGTGGATTGATTAGGGATAGCATTATGTGGCTATTCTCTACACTACGAGAACTAAGGAACATGCAATGTAGGCTCGTGAACAATGTGATCGTTGGCATCCTCGTTGTTGTGTTTATTCCATATGTTAGTGACTCGACCATATATATATTGAATGCATGTCTTATATGTTATATATGAATACTTGCACAAACCGTACAAGTACATATGTAAGTCATTTGTCTTATATACTCTAGCTTGAGGGGGAGTGTTAAGGACAGCTTAATCCATTTACGATCCATTTTTTTCTTTTCATTTTCTTTAGTCTCTTAATTAGACTCTAATTTTGTTTTCTTTGCTATGTCACTAGAGTATAAATATGTATTTTCCCTCACTTTTTTAATTAATGAAAATCAAAGAGCATTTTTCTCTTCACAATTAGTAACTACACTTTTTATTTAAGAAATAATTATTAATTAGTTTTATTTCATCTTCACGACAGCTGATGGTAAAAACAAATAATATTGTAAGTTACTTGAATCCGGATGTGATGGAAAATTGTTAAAATTTGTAATTACCTTTATAGAATTTCAAACGCTTAATTAATATATTATTTTGTTTACTTAATGAAGTTCATTTAAATTTGTAGTTGGTAGCAGATTATGTAAATATTTTGCAAAATGAACTTCCTAAACATGGTTTTTGAAGCCCTTTTCACTCGATAAGTTCCATTTCAACCTAGTTCTTTTTTTTTTTTGTCTTAAGATTATATATGATGTTACTAACTTTAATGTTGTTTTCTTTAAGGATTACATTTTAAAGGGTCAAAGTGTGGACTTAAAAATCTATTTCATTAATGGAAATATTAATGAAAATTGTGAAAAGGTAATACTTTAATACAATTATAATATTTGGTTTATACCCCAAATTAAGAAAATAAAAAATATGATGATCTTTTGTATTTTAGATATTCATACATTTACTTCATCTTAAGCATTCGACGCTAATGATAGTTGATCGAATGAGAGAAACTATTTTGTGGCTTGATTCCTTGGGAGGCACTACACAGGGTTCGTTAGCTAAAAAAAAATGTAAGTTTGATTTATTGTAAATCCCCAACTTTATACACGTATATTCCCCATATTTGAAATCCATCACAATATGCACTCTATCCCTTATATATGAATGAATTTCTATTTTGGTAGAAACTAAGTTTCCCAAATTTTTTTATAGGGAAAATGGGCCAAAATAAATATTGTTAGTCCTTTTTAGGAAAAGACATGGAAAATGGAGATAGTAACAAACATCTCACTTCAAGAAAATTGTTAAGTATTTTATACTTATTTTAGATGCTTATAGAAATAGTCAAATTTATTAATCAAGTTATATTTGACTTGTAGTTTTGACCGTAGAGTCTATATGTGCACCTATATGGTTGCATTTGTTGTAGGCAATGTGATTCCTCCACTATTTCAGGTAAAAATATATTTTATGTGATATGATTGATTTATATATGTGCAATTACGGCGCCAACCGATGATGCCTTTTATTTTTCAACCGAACCTGCCGAGACAGGAAGCCATTGGTCGGACTCCGATCACATTGGCCGGGTTCGCAGCACCGCGTTTGCTCACCTCTGCATAAACAAGAAAGAAGAAGGGTCGGCAGGGGCTTCGCCCGTGGCCGCTCCGATGCCAAAGTCAGTTTCTTTTTTAGAGAAAAGATAGGCTGCTTAGAAAGCGAATGTGTTATGTACCTTTCACCGATGGGGTGGCTTGGTATTTATAGTATATGTTTTCCCAGTTGGATGGTGATTAGGATTCTTTCCCATTGGACGGGATATTTCCTACCTTTATCGGTATCGGATTCGATATGGGATATTGCAAGAGCAGTTTATTTAGAATTATCTTCCTTCCTCATTGGTGGGATTCGGCTTGATCTGTAGGATGAGCTGTTGTATCGTGAATTATCTTATTTTCCTTCCTTGTGAGATTTAGTTGGATTTGCAGGATAATAGGTTATTGGGGATTATTCTATTTCCTTTATCGATGGGATTTAGTTTGACGGCGTAATGTGGGCTTTCTTAATTATCCATAACCGGCCTTTGGGCCGAGCGGGTTGGGCCTTCATTTTGGGCTGGTGTCAAAGGCCTGAGTGTTTTAAGAGGCGCGCCTCTTCTTTGGGTTTGGCGAGTGGGCCTGCGAGCCCATTTTTCAAACCCTATCGCTTCCCTGTACTCCTCAGGTATGGTGTGCGTAAGGCATATAAAGCCTCAGACGATGTAATTTCCACGTCGCGGTAATGCGTTAGCGCAGGCTCGGGTCGTCGCTGGCATGTCTGCATAATGATGACTCTTCGCCTACCATTTTTCCCAATTCTTTCGCTTCCTTCGCTTCTTCCGCGAACATCCTCTGCCTTGTGTGCCCCCCGATCCTTAAACCTCATTTGCGAGCTCGGACTTCCTCTTCCTTAGTTTTCCGTCTCGAACCTTTATGCGCAGTCTTTTCCGGCGTCTTCGGTGGATAGCTTCTCCCATTTTATTCCCGGACCGCCGCGCTTTTATCTCGTCTCTTCAATGATACGACGAGGCGCTAGGTTAGGTCACAAGTTTTGTTTCACACTGCCTTCTCATGGGTTCTGGTCGCTCTTCTTCTTCAGATTGAGGTGACTCTTCTGGCCATTGCCTACTCGGTGGATCAAGGGCGCATCCGACTGCTCGACCGGTTGAACTTCCGAGATGTCCTGCTGGCGCCCCTTACCCTTAGGCAAGATAAGGGGATAGTAGACCGATTAAATATCCCGGGGTCATAATACTTAAAATCATTGCTCAAGATGCTTTCGGCCAGGGGCCTAGCAAAGTGGCTGGTCCCTTGTATAAAAAGCCACTTTCGTGTTGCTACTACCAAGGCCAAAGTCCGGTCCCCGACGCTTCGACCTCCTATGCGGTTCGCATCTAAGATGGTACGCTTCTTCAAAGTAGCTCGATAACGGTCTTCGCTCTCCGCATCCCTTTATAAAAGGGGTTTTCAGAACACTTCAATGTCTCGTCCTTCTCAACTTTCGCCCCAATGGTCAGGGTATTTTTGTCAGTCTATTATTTTCTTTTAGGATAGGGGGCTCCGTGTTCCCACAATAGCTTTGCTCCTTTATTTTTTTATGTTCTTTTATTTATAATTATTGCTTGCAACATTGAAAAAAAAAAGAAACTTCAAACTTGAGATTTTTGAAATATTTACATGTAAATTTATTTAACTATGGTGTATTATTGGAAAATGATAGAGATGAGAGAGGTTACGTGGATTGAAAGTTAAAGTGTGTCGAGTTGATGGGAAGAATACACCATAGTTAAATAAATTTACATGTAAATATTTCAATAATACTTAACTCGCGACCACGTAGTGAAAATTTTCTCGTTTCTCGTATTCAAACCTTTCAAAACAAGGAAAACGCGTTTAATTACAAGAATAGCATTTAAAACAAATTTTGAAACAAAGAAAATGAATTCACTATTTTCAACATTTTATATAAATCGAAACAAGAGGCAATGCTTCCTTGTTTTCAATTAAATCGAAACACTGATTTGGTGCATTGTATAAAATGAAAACACCTGATTCTTCTTTTCTTCTTTTATTCCCTTTTCGTCTTCCACTTCGATTTTCTTCTCATCAGGCTCACGAAAACACGGGATTATGAATAGTACACGATTTTAAAAACACATTTTCATTGTTTTCATTAACTTCATTTTCAAGAAAAAATGGTTTTACAAACTGATTTTCTTATTCTTATTTTCAACCAAATTCAAAGCATTTTAAACGATTTTCGAAAAATGAAAAACTAAAGATTGAATACATCAAAATTTTCATATTCTACCGGAGGAAATAAAATTTTCAACTAAACGCCAAAGATTCAAATTAATTTTAGTTAGGCCTGGCCGGAGGTAGCCAAGCAAACTAAGCCCAATAGCGCATCGCCATCAGCTCAGTTGCCTTGGAATCGCTTTCTTTATTTGCAGGCATCTCCTGGTTCAATTCTTTGACGAAGGTGGTAGGGGAAATAACTCTCCGCTCCCCAACCTTCGGAGTTAATGGACAACTGAAACGTCGTCGTCTGCGACAATGGCACCGGAGTAACTCCTCTATCGTCATTTTTTCTTTTTAATTTCATTTTCTGCTAGGTATTTTAAATCTTGTTCTTGACATAATAATTTAGTTTTTGTTTTGGGTTTGTTAAAACAATGTTCTTAACATAATAATGTGGGTATTAGGCAAGGAACTAAGCATTCAAGGATAATGTGGGAGATGCACACTTAATGTGCGGGATTAGGCTTTGTAGTTTTTATTTTTAGTTTAAGTTGAAATAATGTACCCTTGAATCCCCATTTATGCTTAAATCCCTCAACTTATAATTTTAAATGTCCCATTAAAAAGATATTTTATTTTCTTAAATGGAATAGAAATTGGGAGGAGCTAAACATAGACTGTTTGGTGAATGTATTTGGGAGTAGAATAGTCATTGGTGTTGATGTTCCCTTGGTATGTAATGAATCAAATTTTGATTTTTTGTTGTTGAGAGAAAACTTTAAAAGAATAACAAACTCAATTACAATTAATCTTTATTGTCATAATCCTAAAGTGGAGCTCATTTATGTTCTCGAGGTTATTGTTGCTCGATCGCTAAATCCTCTTTTCGTACATCTTCTGGCGTCAGTGGAGGAACTGGTCCTCAATAGGTGGGTTTACTGGGTTGCTGGACATGGCAATAAGTTCCAACGGTCTGGTGGGATGTTCGAGAACGGCTAAGGCTTCGGAGATTGGGAAATCACCTGGGAGCAGGTGTACCCAAGTTCCGCCGCATCGCCTTCTCAAGATTTTACCCATGCTTCCCATGTGACCGCGCCAATTATACTCGACCTCGTGAATGCTGATCTTCAAGATTCACTACGGTCAAGAACCTCGCAAACAAACAAGAAGACGACGCGCGTTTCGTCGCCCTCCGATGGCAAAGTCGTACTTTTTCTCAAGACTTTAGAGCTTAGAGCAGCTAGCTTATCTCGATTAAGAATCTCGTGACCATTTTTCGCGATTTGCTTCCCTTTATGTATGAAAGAAGAGTGATCCATCTTTTCGAAAGCTGACGATTTCTTCCCATAAAGATAGTGAAGCGCTTATTTCAGAAGGATGACCCGTTTCTTCCTTTTACGAATCGCTTCCCGATATATACCGCTAGGAGTGCTTTCCTATTCTTATTGTAGCGTGAGGTCGGTTCATGCCGGTAACTTACACTTATCTCAGAAGCGTCGACGCATAGCTTGTCACAGCTTCGTCAGGACGCAAAGCGAAGCACCCTGATAAAAAAGACTGAGAGCATGAAAGACTTACACCCGGCACCGAAAGTGGGAGGATTGTCCGAGCGCTCCTCTCGCCGGCCGGGTTTTCGGGCATAGTCCTTTAGTGGTATCCAGCGGGCGATCGACCGGAAGATTTCGGCCGACCGACGCCACCTTCGCCCAGCCGACCGACCACAGGACCAGCCTAAAATCTACTATATCTACAAATACGATTATTATTCGCCGTCGTTAACGAATATAGGATAAACCTATATGTTGACCCGAACACGAGCCAACACGAATTGCCATCCTAATAATTGAGGGGTAAAATGCCATTTAACCCAATAAAAAATAAAAAGTTAACTCAACCACGGTTTGCCTGCATCTAACCATGGTCGTTAACCTGTGCCATCAGCCGATCACTATGAACTTCGGCAGAACAAGGATATGGAATGTGTGACGGAGTTTCCTCGCAGTCAGATGGACCGGCGTCCTCGGAAGAGGCCTAGGTTTCTTTTGGATGCACCTCGACTTTACCCTAAAGTAAAATTCGGGACCTGTTTGTCTGCTTTTGGTTGCCAAGAATTGGAGGGGTTTCATTTTTGGATTCGGATTTTATGCAACCAAATGCGTTGTTTCTTCTTCTTTTTTTTCATTGTGAAGGATTTGATTGTTAGTGGTTTAGGTTTGTTATGGATCTGAGTCTTCGTTGGCTTAATCTGGAATTTTGGATTTTTTACGTGCCTAGCCGTACGGATGTCGGTTTTTGTGTTCTCGGATTATTTGTAGATTCTCTTTTGCGTTTGTTTATCACCTTAATGCTCTGTTTGGTTGCTGAGAAACGTGGGAAGAATATGGAAATTGAAATTTCGGGATTATATATTTCTTTTTCGGGACTTTAATCACACGACCAAAACACAATTCGTAATTGAGTTGAGGCTGCCGGTTTTTAGAGGCCAATTCTAGATAATCTTTTTATTTTCAGTCTGAAATCTGAGCAATCAACTCTAGCAAAACCATTTTCTGGTTTTGGTAGGGGTATATAATTTTATATTTGTTGGTAGAGAATGAATGGATGGCTGTTAATAAGGGAATGGCTCAAAAAGGCTCTCCCCCATGGCGAGATGATGACAAAGACGGACATTTCATGTTTGCACTGGGAGAGAATTTAACTTCCCGCTGTAATTACACTTGTAGATGTTTTACTTTTATCAATTACGTCTACTGTGCATGTTTGCAGTATCTGATTTGTGGTTCCATTTTTATAATTTTAATTATTATTTGAAACTTTTTTTCTTGGGGGCTGAGTTTTTGCATATATGATTTTTTTGAAGTTGTAATGTTGTTAAGGACTTATAAAAAAATGTTGTGAAGGATTCCAATTTCAAGTTACAAATATCCAAAATGGCCTTTGTTTTGGTTATTTATATCTGTATTAGTTTTATTATTATTGAAGGTTTCTCAGTAGAAATGTTTCAAAGGTTTGGGGTCAGAATCTTTCTTTTTCAAAACAGCCATTAGCTGTCTTTGACACGTAAGAAACACATGATTTTACCAATACAATGATTTCCTAACCGTACAAATATCCCAATAAAAAACACACAAAATAATTTATGCTTTCTTTCCTTCTTTTTTTTCAATGGTTTCTTTCTCCCTTCTATGTGTCTTTAGAATTAGAACATTTGAATAGAATTGAAAATAGAAGTTTTATTCATTTAAAACTTACTATTAGATTCAAATATTGGAAATTAGCCTTTATGGATTTCTAATTTTTTGTTTCCATACTTGTTGATAAGATCCACACAGAAAAATTATGAAGGTTTGTCTACATGCATCCTGTGAAGCTCCTCTAAGCAGCAGAGTTTACTAGGTGATGCATTCTTTTGTGACATATTCTTTTTTGTTCTGCAGGTACCTTCGGTCAGGTTTTGGAGTGCTGGGATATGGAAATGAAGTAGATGGTTGCTATAAAAGTTGTTCGAGGTATCAAAAATTATCATGAGGCAGCAATGACAGAAGTGGAAGTGCTACAGTTGCTTGGAAAATATGATAAAAGTGGCTCTCGGATAAGTGTGGTTTCTTTCTGCTTGGTCTCTGCCATTAGGTTGCCTTTTGGTCAGTTTGAGATGAAATGGTGGTTAAGTGAGTTTATTCTTTGCCATTGGTTTGACTATCATAACTATTTCTGGGAACGGCCATACCTAAAATGGGCCGAGCCACTCAGATGCTGGGTTGGGCCTACCGACCTCAGTAAGTCAAAGGGGAACAAAATCGCCTAACTTAAAATATTAAAAATAATAATAAATAACAATTTTATAAATTTTATATTTTGTAACATAATGTTTCTTTGAAATAATTATAGTTTATTCTTATGTTCTTAAATGATTATACAAAATAAATTATTATAGTTATATTTATATATATATATATTTATATTATTTTTCATACTAATATTATTTTATTTTATTTATTAAAAAAATTATTTAATAACTATTCTTTTTCTATAAACAACTATTTTATATTTTTTCATAATAAAAACTAATATTCTTAATAATTGTAGAAAATAATATGTAGCTATTAAAAAACAGGCTTGCAAATGGGGCCAAGGACCGACCCAACCTAACCCTTACTAATAAGGGCCTATTCTCATTCTACTGATTCGTGACCTTTATTTTTCAAATTCACCTCCTAAAAGAATGAGCCATTTTCGCTCAATTTCACCAAAGCCGGTCCATTATCTCACCTCTAATCGTAACCATATTTGTATTGTAAGTATATGACTAGTTTACAATTATACAATTTCCCCAACTTCATGAGTGTTTTGGGGGGTTAAAACTTGTTAGTGAATTTAAATGGTCTTGACAGGTATTTGAGATGCTTGGACCAAGCTTATTTGATTTTCTTGGGAAAAACAATTATTGCTCATTTCTAGTTGATCTAGTCTGCGAGCTTGGCAGACAACCATTGGAATGTGTAGCATGTGTAGTTGTTATATGGAATTTTTTTCACATTTTTATTTATTTTTCATGGTGTTTTATTTTTGTAAAATAAAAATAATATGGAGTTTGATATGATAATTTCATTTAGTTGCTATCCTCCAGAGTGCTAATGTTTACTTTGGCCTATAAAAATTTGTAGTCATGCATGATTTGCACCTCATCCACACTGACTTGAAGCCTGAGAACATCCTTTTTGTTTCTCCAGAATATGTAAAAGTACCAGACTACAAGGTATATCTACTTCTGTTCTGGTAGCTTTTCAATTTGTTTGCACTTGCTTTTTCAATTATTAGTGATGTTCAGGCTTTTCCTTTTCCTTTTCGTATCAGTTATTATTGAGTCATAATGTTCATTTCTAATTGCAGGTTTGCCCATGGTCACCAAATGGAGGACCATGTTATAAGAGGTTGCCACGATCTAGTGCTATTAAGGTGATTGATTTTGGAAGCACAGCTTTTGAGTATCAAGATCACAGCTATATTGTTTCCACTACGCACTACCGAGCGCCTGAGGTTATTCTTGGTGTATGTGTTTTCCTTTCTGTTACCATTTACTTGCTTACATTTCAGCAGTCCTCAGTGTCATCATATTTGTTCTTCACGGCTTGGATGGAGTTATCCATCTGACATGTGGAGTGTTGGTTGTATATTGACGGACCTGTGTTCGATATGCTTAATTTCTTGGTAGTATTAATGACTGGATGGTAATAGATATTATAAAGTCCTAATGCAAAATGTGTAGCTGCTTCCTGTTGCAGGGAGAAGCTTTGTTTCAGACAAATGAGAACTTGGAGCACCTGACCATGATGGAAATGGTTTTGGGCCCCTTACCTCCTCATATGTTGAAAAGAGTGGACCTTTTTGATAAATCTTATGTTATCATTCAATGGTGCACAGTTGGACTTTAATTCATATATCATTAAAAAATTCTTCCTAATCGCTGATTGTTGGTACAGTCAACATGCTGAGAAGTATGTTAGAAAGGGTAGATTGGATTGGCCTGAAGGTGCAATCTCTCGGGAAAGCTTCAAAGCCTTCTTGAAATTGCCTCGTCTTCCGGTGTGTTCTTGTGATTTTATGGCTTTAGTATTGTTTTGTTTTTTCAATTCCATGGGCACATATTTGAAGGTCCTTATTTTGGAAAATGAACGAATCGATTTTTTTACCTCTTGTTGTAGTTTCTCAAATTCGTTTGTTTCCTTTGCAGAATCTAGTTATGCAAACATGTGACTATTCTGTGGAGATCTTATTGACCTTTGCAAGGTCTTCTAATGTATGACCCTTCCAACAGACACAGCTCAAATGGCCCTCAGGCACCCGTTCTTTACCAAGGATTACCACAGTAGGTTTTCTGGAGAAGATTGATTTTTTTAAAATAATTTTTCTGGCATTTGGATGCTTGTTTGGAGTGATTTATATGATAGTGGATTATTAAAAGGCGACTGCTGGCCCAGGTTTCTGAGTTACTATTTTTCCTGGTTTGTTGGAGAGGTCTGTAAATCCCCCACTGTCAGAAGCATTCTTCTGATCAAGTTTTGTACACCATTATTTGGATGTTATAGCAGCTCTTTCCCATATCTGTGGCTAAACGTCTTTCTTAAGCCACTGTGTTCCACAAGTTTGTGCCACTATGCAAATTTGTTTGGTTAAATGCCCTTGAGCGCAAACAAGTCATACTTTTGTAGTTATCCCAGCCCACCCTTCCACTCCTGCCACGTTGGATCAAAAGTTTGACTGCTCAATTTTAGTCTCTAAGAATGGGTTCCGGGGAAAAAAAAAAAAAAAAAAAAACAGGGGGCCGAAGGATCATCATGTGAGTACACACTTTCAACTGCAGTTTATTTTGATAGGATTGGATCACAGTTCCAGACCACCTATTCTAGCGTCTTGCCTTAATCCAGATTAACAGCCAGCTGGAAGGGCTCCATCCAGTATGCATCTCTTATGGTAATAATGTTCTACAAAGATGGGAGATCCTGTACACAATATCTGTGAAAATCATTATGAATGGGGGATCCATGGTGTAACACACTGCACGGATACCATTTGTTAAGAGGGAAAAAAAGACAGGTTAGGCGAGTGGTGTATATGAAGTGAGTGCAAGGTACTGTCGGCGATGAAATTGCCATGCCTAGAATCACCATAGTTATAAATAAAACACACACGCAGCTGAAGGCTACGGCCGTATTCTACTTCACACCAAATCCGTCCCATATTAGACTGATTAAGAACCCATATATCGTACCTTTATTAATTCTCAACCTATTTCTACTACTGATCTCACTAATAAAGCCCACATAGGAAATTCTTACATTCTCCCACTTGGGCGATATTAATTGAAACAGAATCGCACAAGACCCTTATATCGGCCTAGATTGTTCTTAATCGGTCAATCCTATCCCATAAAGCTCCTAACACCGACCATGGAGGTAATCGCATGTAATCACGCAGGTCTTCACGGTCACGAGCGCTTAACTTTACTGATATTGATTCAATATTGCAGAAGGCTAAGAATCTGACAATACCTCATAACGAGTGATACTTCACGCTAAGTATCCATTTTGTTAGTCCAAATTCTCTCCTTATGTCACAAAACCTAGTGTGTCACTAGAGAATTCTCATCATAACTCCAATGAACCCGTATAATGCCTTATCTTCGGAGGCTAATCGACTTTTATGCCAGAATAAGATATATTGTTGGCGCTTAATGCCAAGGATGCCCCATAGCCTGCACTCAAGGTTTACACAATGCCTCGAGATTTTTAACAATTATACGTACTCAACTTGATAAATTTACATTCACCAATGCCTATGCCTCATTGAATGCAAAAAGAGTTGATACATATACAAATATTACAAAAATGTAATGAAATCGAACAAACTTTTATGAGGATACCATAAAACTAAACAGCCCCACACTGACAAAGTATCCCATGATACTCCTAAGCCCATGCTAATGACATAGTCGATCAACACACAAGGGATGGCGGCCTTAGTTAGCTGGATCTCAATCATATCATCTGCTGAAATGGGCCCACCGCAACGCCAATGTTTGAACTTTTTCCCTTTATAGTCGCATTGACTTCCATGTGCTTGTAATTCTCGAGACCTCCGTTGTCGTTAATAAACAACACTAGAGTTATTGGCCACAATACAACCGTACGGGCCTTATCCACAAAATCAGTCACTGCTTAACCCCTTTAATGAGGTTTCTGAGCCAAATTGTTTGAGAAGGCTTAAAAGTATACGCAAACTCGCTTGCAAGGGTAGAGGATGCAATTGATTGCTTTCTCACTTTTCCATGATACTCGCACCTCCCGTTAACTTAAAGATGTAACTCGTCGACTTTTTCATCCCGACACCCAACAAAGTCAACCGAATACCCAACTACCAGAAACTAAACATGTTTGTAAATCAACATATAGTCTTTTTTCGTCTCTTTAAGTACCTCATACCTTCTTGGCAAAGAACCCAATGATCGCGCACCTGGATTCGACTGATATCCGCTTAGAAGTCCTTACAGAACGCATATCTCGACCTAGCACACTGAAAGCATACATAATTCCCAAGTGCACTAGCATAAGGCATATTCTACATTCGCCTAACATCGCACGAGGACACGCGATGACTCAACTTATCACCTTTACGCACAAGTGAGCAATCCCGTTTACATTGTTGCATGTTGAATCTTCTAAAATACGATCAACATATGCCCTCCGAGATAAACCCACATCCGCAAAGAACGATTCCTTGAATCTCAACGCCTGTGACAAAAGACGCCACCAAGGTCCTTCATATCAAAGTTCTTGACAACATCCGCTTTGTCTCATGCAAAAGAAACTAGTATCATCAAGCATGTGCTAGTGATATCATCCACATGTAAGATAAGGAAAATGAATTCCTCCCACTCGACTCATAAAGATATGCTGTACATTGATCTACTTTGTTCTCAACAAACCAGACGGGGTTAACAACACTATGAAACTTTAAGTACCATTGTCTAGAAGCTTGCTTTGAGACCATAATGAGATTCTTTCGCCCATACAAGCCGCACCTGGAATCATTTGCCACAAAACCTTCAAAGTCGCATAATATAGACTTCTTCATTAAGGTCCCATCGAGAGCTGCCAGCTTTAACATCCATCCGCGTAACTCCATATCGAAATGAGCAACTAATGCCATGATCACTCAAAGAATCTTTGTAAAGAGACCGGAGAAAATGTTGCTTCATAGTCTACTCCTTCTCCCTCCGAAAGAAAACCTTTCGCTACCAATCCGCTTTAAACTTCTCAATCTTTCCTTAGATCCCTTTTAGTCTTATACACCCATTCATGTTCAACGGGTCTATGATTTTCGTGTAATTCAACAAGTTCCCAAACTCCATTATGCCTCATAGATCGAATTTCATCCTTCATCAGATCCAACCACGCCTCGATCGGTGACAAGAAACAAATTTTCCGCATATCGCCATCGATCGCCCACGAACCGATATCAGTCTCGCTTCCTATATGTATCAACATCCTATGGTATACCGGGATCGTCTCCCCAGTGGATCTCCCACCGGAGTAGTACGCCAGCCACATCCCGCACCCGAGAGCCTGATTTAACTTCATTAGGAGCCGTCTCAACAACAGATCCCGAGTCTCACCAGTTCAATATGGTGGTGGGAGTTTCCACAAGTATCTCAGATGGGAGGAGATAAAGATACCATATTACCCAATCGTACGTTATCCCCAATACCGTGAGCTGCTACTTTCTTCGGCCACATCAAACTCTAAAACTCACTGCCTGTGATTCCACAATTTTGGCGCTTCCATCAGATTATAGAACCGATATCCCTTTGAATGTTCCGGGTAAGATACAAAGTAACACCGAGTGGTTCTGGAGTCCAACTTACTTAATGTTGGATTATACAACTTCATTTATGTGACATCCCCAAACCCAGTGATTGTTGCTAGGGCTTACGCCTGCCCATAACTCCAAAATGAGTCAATGGAACAAATTTTTGTGTACACGATTCGTAATGTACAAAGTCGTTTTCAAAGCTTCACCTCATTAAAAATGTGCAAATTTGTCCTACTAATCATAATAATTTACCATTTCCATAAGAGTGCGATTGCACTTTCGCCACACCATTTTGCCTGGGGACCCTGTGCATAGTAAATCGTGCTACTATCCCAAAATCCTCTAAGTATTCGCTGAACGGCCCCTATCGTCCTAAGATCATGTTTGCCATAATACTCTGCACCCTACCGACCTAACAACCTTTAGCGACTTTCCGAACCTGTTTCGACTTCAACCGAAAATCTTGAACTTGTCAAGAGATTCCACCTTTCTTTAATCAAGACAAATAACCATATCGAGAATACATCAATAAATGTGATGAAATAAAAATTTCTACACTAAGGTCAGATAAGGTCCACTTTATACCTGCAGTGAATGACCTCCAACAATAACTTTGACCGCGCTTTTTTCTTATCTCATTATTTTACCTCTACAGTCGTTTCACGATGTCTCTCTAAGTCATTTTTAAGAGCAAAAGGTGATGTTACTTAATGCCTTTCACTCTATCCCCAGAGATATGGCTGCCGCTTATGCCACAATGCATAAGACTGCTCAGGTAATGGTCTCAGAAACAAACTTTTCTACAAATTATGTTTAATGATATGTCATCGAGATAAACACACCAGACAATCCGTCGACATATAACAAAGACCTAACCTATTTGAATTGGGCAACGTTAAATAACATTGTTCTTGATTTCAAAAGAGTAGTCATACATGTCCAAACACGATACAGAAACTAAGTTCCGTCTAAATGAAGGTACATAAAAGTGTCTTTCAACATTAATCAAAACCGTAGTCTAGAACCATGATTACATCTCCCACAAACATAATGACGCCTTTCTCATTGTTTCCACAAAGAGTTTTGATTCACTCTCTTCACCCTAAAGTTCAATCCAAGAAGGACCCTTCACCGAATGGAATTGCTCGCTACGTAAAAGGACCGAAACAAACAAACAATACAATCAAGATCATGTACACTTATACGTAGAATTACATACATCATCACATAATCACCTGTGATAAAATATGACATGCAACAGACACTCTCCACACGACAAATGTGGGCCATGAGAATATATTCTAATCTTTTCAGGAAATCACCACCTTGAGCGTATGAACACTAAGATCGGGCCATTTCTCAAGACACGCTATACATGCATTCTCCATGAACTATCATCACAAGATCATCTCCTTTCTGGGAGTATGATCACGCAATAAAACAAGTGAGACATCCCACCACACATGAGACTCCGATATTTCTCAAACTCCAATAAGTGTGTGCCACTTTGGCGGTCACAACCCGACAATCCTTGAAAATTTCATACTAGATATGCTTTATGTATCACACTACTATATATATACGTAATGCCACGAAAAACGCTGCATGCCTTTTAGCATTACATGTCGCTTGCCACTATACCGCGAGTTCATTAATAGTCACGAATTACACTCTGAATAATCGCCCTTATGTGGTGATATACATGTGAGCCATCATACATATTTCCAAACCATAGAGAAATACAAGAAAAACACGCAAAATACCCTAAAAATACGGCAGACATAGAGTTCTATACGTATTTTCGAATCAGAAAAGTTTCAAACATGTAAAATAACATACCACATTGTGAGCATTCACGAAAGGTGCCGGCACCAAGATCGTCCAAAAACAGACGTTGACGCGCCCGCACGCCCGGGCCGGAGCATGGGGGGGTCCTCGAACCGGCCCGCCGCGCCAGGTCCGGGTCGGGTCAGGTCCGATGACGTCATCATGACGTCATCAGGGCGGGTCAGTATGACGTCACCATGACGTCATCCGGATCGGGTCAAAATTCGGGTCGGACCGGGTCAAACTTCGGGTCGGAAGATGACGTCAGCATGACGTCATCAAGGATGACACAGCACGATGACGTCATTGCGATGACGTCAGCATGACGTCATCAAGCGGTTACAGCAGAAAGGTTGCGCCTGTCTCGCAGCAGCGTTGCTTCTTTCACGCGCCCAGAGCCGCGCTGCGGAAGCCCCGTCCGGCCTCCTCCGGCGACGTGCCACCAGTCAATTTTTCAAGCCGACGAAAGATTCCAAATACGCAATAATATTCAACTTTCAACCTGATAAAAATGTCGAAACTAATAAAACCTTCGGAAATACAAACAAAAACGTTTTTTTTTTTGTATTTTCTGATTCTAATCTATGTAGGCTCTGATACCAAATGTCGGCAATGAAATTGTCATGCCTAGAATCACCATAGTTAGAAATTAAACACAATAATGCATACCTGGTTTGGAATCCATCGTGTCTTGATGCTGAATCGATTTGCGATTCACTTCAGACACGATCTCAAGCTCTTCTCCTTATCCCCTTCGCGACCAATTCACGCACGAGACGCACTTACAATGCAAAGATAAGTGAATTCCTCTCTCTCTAGCTTTCACGTAAGTCAAAATGTGCAAAATTATAGGCATAGTGAGTGGGATTCGAAATAGCTATTTATGTAAATGGACCACTCGCCCTCCCATCACTGGTCGGGTCGTACTTACTTACACCACCAAATTCCATATTGTGACTACTGATTATTAATCATATATCACTTTATTGTAACAACCTAATTCTACTGATCTCAATTAATAAAGTTCTACATAGAAATTCTTACAGGTACAACTTATCAAGAAAAACATTTTACGCATAAGCCGAGTAAATTGCCAGACAATATATATATATATATATATATATATATATATATGTATATGTATTTTGCATATAAATCAGAAATGTAATAGCAGTCACAATGTATCCAAAAGGGGGTGCATTTTCAGCGTTTTGCTTGCAGCTCCTGAAACTAATACGCCATCGGAGGCGGCAGTAACCACAACACTGCATTTACCGTACAGCCAATAAGAGTATCGAAGAAAAGTTCCTGATTAGATCTTGTCCTGAAGTAACCCTTCAGCTGAAATTGATCTGGTTCTGAACTTGCAAGCAAAACTTTGGCTGTCTTTATTGGCAGCCGAACCTGACTGGTAACCATATGGACATCCGCAAACATGGTCTGCATGCTTGCTGCTGAGAAGGGAGTGATCGCCCGGCTGGCAATTAGGGTGCCTTCTTAGTAGAGATGAATGACCAAATAACGGAAGTCCACATTCACCTTCCTGTTTGGATTTGTGAAGTTTGCCAATACGGTGACATCGGCATTGGCCGGAAAAGCATATACACTATAAGGACAATTAGGCCTCCAACGATGATAACGACCCAGAAAATCACACAGAAGACAGCAGTAAACCAGGTCAGAGGTCTAGTTTTTTGAGGCTCTGGCACCCGCAAACCTTGCTGTTGCTGAGCCCGTGGCTCAGTGGGTTGTGGGGGACTAGCAAATCGAACCCGTCGGTCATCTTGCTGTTGGGGGGAGGTGGTAACAGTACGGAGTGGTCTTGATTGAGCAGGATCAGCCCCGGCCCCTTCCTGGGGTTGAGGATATTGTTGGTGGGAAGGGACGGAAAGGGTTGGTGAGCCTGCGGCTGTTACTGTGAATCAGCCGGCCGCCGTTGCTGATGCTGCCGTGAACGAGCAGGGTCAGTACCCTTGGGCCTAGCATGTTGTTGTTGTTGCTGGGAAGGAGAAGGGCGGCCCCGTGGCTGGGTTGCTGGTGGAAGAAAAATGAGGGTTTGTTTCATGGTGTCGATTCATGGAGTGGATTGAGATAAGTGACAGTTGAAATGAGGAGCTTGCAGAAGAGAGATTATGAAGAATGGGCTGGCTCTGAAAAGAAAGATAAAGACTTCATGATAAATCCAAGGAGGTGGATTCATGAAAAGGCAAAGAATCAGACATTAGCTGAGCATCAGAGGCAAGTAATCTTCTTGATACCTTTTGTTGATGAAGGCTTCCCACTCAACCAATAGCATACTGTGCCTGCTATAGTTTCCAAAATTACACTCCTCCATTGAGATAAGTTCATCTTTTTCCTTTAAAGGAATCACTTATTCTTGTGTTTTTTTCTTCCTGTTTTCAGAAATAAGAATCAGATTTCAAAATTATGCACCTCTGCACTTGCCCACTCAACCGTCCACCTTTGTTTTCTTTTTCCTTTTTCAAGTTTACGTAACCTAGTCCAAATTCCTCTGTTGCATTCATTAAAACACGGTTCTAAATTTCCCTCTTTACCATTCAAATCAACATGCAAAAGAGTTGTCATTTTATATGCAATGAAATCAAATAAAAGGGGTGCAACCCACAATCCAGAAGCAAATAAGTTGCCTTTCCCCAAATTTAGTTTCAAACAACATTAGTGTCTAAAATCTACAATCGTCAAAGCTAGGACATTGTGGTAACACACACACACACAAATCCCTTCGTTCTGCTTCAATGAGACCTGAAAGAGACGTCTCAGCAGAACTCAATGAATGAATGCATTCCCCAATGTGTAGCGTAAAGTAGAAACCTGCTCTGCAAAAGAGAGACGATTGTTGTCTGGATAGAATAGTTTACCTCACTAATGATCAACAGTTTATTTGGAAATTCAGTAGAGAATATCAGGGCTGAAACTTCATGACTGAGAACATATCAAGACCATCAGAATTTGATTGCTCAAATCTTTTTTTCTTTTTTGTGGAATCTTGTAACTCCATGTACTCTAAAATGACTGACTCACATTGCTGAGATATATTTTCATTCCTTTACCATCCGTAGGATAAGGATGACTGCCTTCCTCTAAAATCAGCAAGCAGGGATGATCTTTCCTCTTAAGATCAATAATCAAGGCAACTAGCTAGATTGCAGTCGATTTGATGAGGTCACTGCTTGCTGCCCGCCCTTTAAATACTTCCTTTTTCAACCTCTCCCTTGCATACTAATGATGATTGTCAATTCAAATGCAGAATAGGAAAAATGAAAAAAATATAAAAATAAACATTAAAAATCAGTTCGGTCTAGGCATCTGTTTCATGTGTTTATATAGAAAGCGATACCTAAGCATTAAGTTCCTTGCTTAGATTTGACATGAATGGTGGTCCTCCCCCTCCAGTACTCAACAATAGATTTTTTTTTTGAGTTGTGTCCAGCCAGCCAAACCTCAATGACCTTAATGCATGCCTGAGAACGTTAATAACAGTTTCTAGTTATGAGCTATTCCTTATACATCATCAGATAGAGAGGATTGATTGGTTAATGTAGAATGTATGCATCAGGAACAAAGTAAAAGTATTTCACAATTTCAAAACCATGCATGGGTGAAAATAGTTAGGATGTAAGCAGAAAGTTTATCAACTAGTTAAATAAATAAAACACATTAGCATATAATATAATCTATAAAATCTACTATCAATGAGGTAAAACTAATATACAATGAGACTAATACTTGATCAGCATGATATCAGAAAACTAGGAGCATAAAAGCAATAATCCATGTCGATCAGCTGCATCAGCTAATGCTGGCTTAGAGCCATGAATAGTGGCCAGGTTGGACAGGAAGGGTCAGCACATAGTATTGAGGATCCATGGATACCATAGCAGCATCTCACTAGGTCCTGACTTTTTAGATCAGTTAGGAGTACACTGGAATCAGCAAATTCTCTATTGCTCATAGTTTGTTTTTAGTAACATATCTGCTCCGTTAAGCAGTACGAAATGAAGAAGAAAGGTGCTTCCAACCATTGAGCATGGACAACTTCAATAGTTTGCAAGTGTTAGGGTGCCATCCACTGCTCAAAGCAGCAATAAATTATCTAGCTTCTAAAAAACTAAGGTTTACCATTTTAAGAAGTGTTATTAACAAATTGATAAAGGAAAAATTAAATAGTTGGCCAGTGAGAACATTGATGGAATAAAACCCAGAAAAGAGAGGAAGAGAGAGAGTGAGAGAGTGAGAGAGTGAGAGAGAGAGAGAGAGAGAGAGAGAGAGAGAGAAGGAATATCAACAACCTGAACATCTATATACGGTTAAGTGAGAAACTAAATGAAGCAGTTGCTAATGCAAAAGAATCATCTTGAGAGCTATTGGAGGATTCATGCCTTCCTAGTTTTTCCTCTTGAGAGTTGAATGAATGAAAGACGGGGTGTGGGTGTGGTGGGTAGAGGCCACCCAGCTGGATCAGGTCCGGGGATGTGAGTCTTCACTGGTTGCTAGACAGTGTTGAAGTTGCTGCAGGGAGGGGGTTTGAAGGATTACAATTAAGTGTGAAAGGAAATTGGGAATCATTCAAGCTAGAGAAGCAGGTTAACAGGGTAAAAATGTTCATTCTGCATTCCATTTCTAATGTGGGCTGGGTTGTGTGGGGTTCCAAGTTCAAGTCCCAATAAGGGCGATACATGCGCGCACACACACACACACACACCCCTAAGGAATTAAAAGGTTCACTCTTTTCTTTCCTGATGGAAAAGGTGTGTCAACAGGGTGGTCTGTTCTAGCAAGTAATTCCATTTGTTTGGTATGGCTCTGTTACTGCAATTAGAGCGTCAAAGATGGTCTTGTTTGTACAATCAATCTCAAAATTGGAGAAGGGTTGAGACAGGACAAAGGGTTTTTGTAGAGGTCATTTTGAAGCCCCAAAAGGTCTCTATTGACTTGGTGTGATTTCAGTTAGAGGAGGAGTTGGTGCAAGAAAGGGCGTCTCAAATGGAGTGTTGTCTAGTGGGTAAGTGGGGGGAGGTGTCTAACTTGGGTATGTGGCTCCCTTTACTTAGAAGTGAGCTGTACCGAAGTTTGGTAACTAAAAAAAGTATGACTCTGTCTTGTTAGGGGATCCGCTAGTTGTTTCGGGGTTTGATGATTTGTCTAATTTGCTTCTTGTTCTAGACAAGGGTCCAAGAAGGTTCCAGATACTTTCCTCATGGAACAATTCTAGGTGGGAGCCCGAATGTTATTGTGCGATTGCCAAGCGATATAAGGGTGATGGGTCTTCTCTCACACCTATGAGGAAAGGACATGATCAAGAAGCTTGGAGGTAGCTATAATGGGCTTATGTTTTAAATGAGGATACAACTTGCTCGAAAACAAACAATGTGTGAGGGTGTTGGTGAAGGTAGATGGAGCAAAAAAACTAGGCTCAGCCCAATTTGTGATTCGCTTATTTCCTGCTGTTCGGGCCTTGTTAGAGTTCCTTCCATTGTCGCTACAAAGGAGTTCAAAAGCAGGGGATGGTGAATGAGAGCTTGATAGTGATAAGGAAGTATATTCCCACAATAGCAAAGAAGTGGAGGTTGCTCCCTTAGGGTCACAGGAGGTTTACCCGGCCATTAACTTTAAGGCCCCATAGGATTAGTTAAGGTGCGCGCAAGTTAACCCAGACATCCATGGTCATCAAAAAGAAAAAGGCTGGCGCATATATCAGGTGTTCAAAGAGGCTAGAAGTTGATAGGTGGAAATAACCAAAGAGAGGAATTTAAGGAATAATTCCTTGGGGTTTTTCATTGATCCATCACGTGTATATATACAAAAGGATTAGGTTGTACAATAGGTAAGCCAATCTAACCTTCCTAATTTGTTACAACTCTATAAGACAAGTTTCCTAACTAGTTACAATCTATATGTAAAGTTGATACATGGTATAACACTCCCCCACAAGTTGGAGTATAGATATTAATCATGCCCAACTTGTTACATAGATAACTAACCCGGTCCCCACTTATGGCCTTTATGAAGATATTATCACTCACTGCTCTCCTGGGCCACATATCCAAAGAGAAATCAAGCTCGAGCTTGTATTTTCCTCACTTGGAACGAAATGACAATCTATCTCAACATGTTTAGTTCATTCATGGAATACAGGATTAGAAGCAATATGAAGGGCAGCCTGATTGTCACACCAAAGTTTTGCTAGGACTGGTGTCTCAATGTCGATTTCCATCTAACATGAACCCACACGATCTCACACGAATCACAACACGCTTCTATATTCGACTCGCACTCGACCGGGAAATATCCCCTTGCTTACTTTTCCATGATACTAAGTTTCCAATTCAACAAACACACAAGAACCTCGAAGTGGATTTCTATCTCTTTTTGACTCGCCTAATCAAAGATTCAGAAACACTCAATTATGTTATGCCCATGATTGCTACATTGAATACCTTGTCCTAGCGCTCCTTTCAAATAACATAAAATATGTTCTACAGCTACCCAGTGGTCGACTGTTGGAGCGGACATGTACTGACTTACAACACTGACTGAGTGGGCAATATCAGTATGAGTTACTGTAAGGTGATTCAACTTCCCAACCAATCTTCTATATCTCTCAGGATCCTTAAATATTTCGCTTTCTCTAGTAAGGTGTACACTTGGAGCCATACGGGGAACTGCATGGTTTTACCCTCAACTTTCCCTGCCTCGCATAATGTGACGTGCACATATTTCCTTTGAGATAAGAAGATTCCATGTTTGCTCTGCATAACTTCAATGCCCAAGAAATATCTTAGCATCCCTAAGTCCTTTGTCTAGAATTGGCTATGAAGAAAGGACTTAAGAGATGAGATACCTTTAAAGTCATTCTTAGTGATAACAATATCATCCACTTAGACTACCAAAAGAATGATACTTGAACTAGAGTTCCTGTAGAAGATGGAGTGGTCAAATTTGCTCTTCTCCATGCCAAATTTCTCAACTGCTTGGCTAAATTTACCAATCCACGCACGGAGACTCTGTTTCAAACCATATAAAGACTTCCAAGGATGACAAACCTTCCCTATCTCCCCCTGAGCAACAAATCCTAAAGGTTGCTCCATATACACCTCCTCCTAAAGGTCGCCATGAAGAAAGACTTTCTTAATATCAAGTTGGTGAAGATCCCAATTATAAGTGGCAACCAGGGAAATAAAAAGCCGAACAATCTTAACAACAGGGAAAAAGATGTCAGAATAGTCCATGCCATAGATCTGAGCGTACCCCTTAGCCATAAGTCATGCTTTCAATCGAGCAACCAAATCCATCGTGATTTAATCCTTAATCGCAAAACCTAACAGTATCTAATGGCTTTCTTCGCAGTAATCGTAATTAAATTCCAAGTACCATTTCCATTCAAAGCATCCATCTCCTCTATCATAGCACTAAGCAAACCAGGGTGAGACAAGACTTCATGAAAATTGTTAGGCAACGAAATAGAGTCCAAGGATGCAACAAAAGAACAGGAATGGGAAGACAATTATCAAAGCAAAAGGAAGAAATCGAATGGGCACTCTGTCGTTTACCTTTACGAAGAGTAATAAGGAGATCATCACGGTTGATTGGATCCGATGACGAAGCAAGCGGTGGGGGACTCAAGGCTGGAGGCTTTTGGCGCCGTGAATAGACCTGAGTGATAGGAGGTTTTACATGAGCAGGTTCTAGAGAGACAACGGGTGAGGCAAGAGTATAAACAAGCAAATCGCTTTCCTCCCCCTGACTAGTGTGAGTCAGAGGTGAAGAGAAAGGAACATTCTCAAGAAAGGTGACATCAATCGAAACCAAGTACCTACGAAGACTAGAGCAGTAACATCAATACCCCTTCTGAACACGAAAATAACCAAGAAAAATACATTTCAAAGACTTATGGTCGAGTTTAGACACCTACAAACGAACATCTCGAACAAAACAGGTACACTCAAATATCTGAGGCTCAATAGGAAACAAAGGTTCGTTTTGAAAGGATGTAATACTAATGTCCCAATTAAAGACCGAGGGAAGGCATCCGTTAATAAAAACAAGCAGTGGAAACAATATCGCCCTGTAAATGCTTGTACATGCATTTGAAATGTGAGTTTGTGCGCTTTAAGAGGTATCTATTCTTCCTCTCAATCATTCCATTCTAAGGAGTATCAACACAAGAGGCCTAATGAAGGATGTCATTTTGAAGCATGAATGACTGAAACTGTTTTGAAGATTAGCCAACCATGCTCGGCCCGTTCCTTCCCAAGTAGTTAGGAAAGAAATGCACCCTATCCGTGTTAGCTAAGCACAATGTATGGAAGTGACGGCTGTATGTTCACAAGACAGCTCGAGACGACATCGGGATTCGAGGATCAGACATATCGCTCTCACGACCGCCGATGGTCCACTAGTTCCTCGTTGCCTTCATTAACTTGCATGCTTATTATAGGTTTCAATCATCGCTCAAGATGAGAAGTGTATACTTAAATTAGTGAGGACTCAAAAAAGTAGAAAAAATGATCTTCCTCCTGAAAGTTTGATAGGGAGCTAAAAAGGTTAGAACTATAAATTATGGTGGAGGAGCCTTGAAGAGGAGAACAAAGGCTAGGTGGGAGATTATTCTGGTTTATTCGATGATAGTTAAAGATTATCTTAGTGTTAGAAGGGTTAATGGTAAAGAAACAAAATAATCAAATCTTCAATAAGGTTGCAAAAAGTGGATGTGGTTTGTCTTCAAGAAACTAAAATTCAAACAATGATAGTGAAGGTTTTAAGGAGTGTCAAGAGAGGGGCAGCTTCTTAGAGTGGGGTTCAATGAATGTAGTAGGCACAACTAGGAGGGGTCTTAGTGTTAAGAGTGGTAGACTTTGTAAGGATGGGGGTAGGGGTCCCCTCTCTCCCATGCAAGTTTAAGAACAAAGAAGATGATTTAATTTAGGTTTCCAGAGGGGTCTATGGCCCTTCTTCAGGCAATGACAAGAAATGCTTTTGGGAAGAGCTAAGGGTTGTGACAAGAGTCATGGTGTGTAGGAGGCGATTTCAATGATTATAGATTCCCTAAAGAGTGCAATAGGATTTCAAGATTAACTGCATCGATGAGAAGATTTACTGAAACAATCAATGAGTTCAAGCCGATGGATCTCCTGATGGTAGGGAGTCCATCTACTAGGTGGGATCAAGAAGACAACCGATTAGATCACTTCCTTGATAAACAACTGGGAGGGTCATTTCAAAGAGATGTACAAACTGCTTTACCTCATCCTACTTCTAATCGCACGCTGATTCTACTTGATTAGGGGAAGAGAGGGAAAAAGAGGGTTTACTTTTAGATTCCATAATAAATGGACAAGAGAGGAAGGATTAACTGTTGAAGGGATAATGGATGCCTCAACTTTACTAGTTATGCCAATTTTGTTCGCTCTGGGTTAAAGACCTTGAAGCTCCTTTGAAAAGATGAAACAAATACGCATTTGGTAATGTTGCTTTAAGGAAAGAGGAAGTTTTAAGGAAGCTGGGTTTTTGGATTCCAAATAAAGGCTATCCTAAACTAAGTAGCAGGCTAAGAGAACTCCAGGGAAGCTTACCTTAAACAGGCCTTAATGGAAGGATCCTCTTAGAGGTAAAAATCAAAAGAGTTGTGGCTTAAAGAAGAGGATGAAAACATAAGTTTTTTTATAAGATGGTCAATGCTCACGTATGAGGAACTATTAGGCTACGGGATTTGGCTACCGAGGAAAGAGAGATGAAAGAGGGAGTATTAAATGCTTTTAGGTCTCTACTCTTTGAAGAAGGGGCATAGAGACCTAGCATTGGCTCTATGGCTTTTCAGATGTGCATGATCAAGAGGCTAGTAAGTTGGAGGAGCGCCTTTGGAGGAGGAGGTGTGTGTGTTGCACTCTCAAAGCTAAATGGAGACAAGGTTCCTACCCTAGATGGTTTTACAATGGCCTTTGGAAGTTTAGTTTATGCTAGAAATCAAAGGATAATGCTTCTTTAATGAGTCTCATGAGCATGGTAGGTTAGTAAGAAACCAATTCTTCATTTCCGGTGCTCATCCCAAGAAAAAAGGTACCAAAAAATTATGATTTGGGCTTAATCGGTTTAGTTGGAAGCCTACACCAATTGTTAACTAAAGAGCCTTTAAAAGTGTTGTTCTCTATTTTGTTTTTTCCTTGAAGCATTGGGTGCCATTTTTTGTGTTCTCTTTTGTTTATTGTTTTTGTATCCTTTTGTTTTTCTAGCTCGTTGTATACCAGCAATGTACTCTTGCGCTTTTGCCTTTAATGCAATCTCTCATCACTAAATCAAAAAAAGAAAAAGAAAAGAAAAACAAATAAGATAACGTATCCTAAGGGATTACATGACTTGGAGGGATATGATACCAATACCTAACATCTCTCGACTCAACATTAACTTAAAAATGCCTACCAAAGGTTGTTGTTCATAAAAGCATAGATGTTTATTTTTTGCTAAGTAAATAAATATATTAAAAAAGAAGCGCTAAAATAGCGACCCAAGAGATACAAGAAAGAAACTCACCCCCTTACAATCCCAAGCATCATTAACATATACAAAAAACAAAACCACTTTCATCTAGATCCCACCCAATTAATGAATTGAATTATAGTCGAAGGACTATCCACTATAGACATTTTGATCTCCAACTAAAGGTGATAAACAAAAAAGGACTTAACATTTTGCATGGACAGCACCTCATCCCTAAAGGCAATACCATTTCTTTCCCTCCAAACTGACCAACAAAATAAATAAAGGCCCCACTTTCATAACTTTTTTTGTTGCTTTCCTATAAAAGACCCATGTCGTAACCTAGAAGAGCATTCAAACTAAGGAAGGAATCAAATCAAGATAGTTGTTGGCCTAAAGGTACCTCGAATTGAGGTTTTGTTAATAACAAATCAAGGTATTAAGTTATTAATGGTTTACTTGAGATAAGTGACAGATCGCAAGTGATAATGAACTTAAAGACTACATCATTTATCCAAGATTTGAATCAAGAATCAAGCATCAAGCTCAAGAAGAAAACCGGGATTCCAAGTTCAAGCATACCATGAAGACCTCGTAAACTTAGGAATCTATGTAAGATGATTGCAATGATGCACTTTAGGGTTTATTATCATTTATATGCATTCACTTTACAAATCCCTAAGCCAAAACCAAAATTACATATCTTTTGAAGACCTTATACTTTATAATCCTAAAATGAACTTCAATGTTTATCTAAGGTTTAAAATTGTTAGAAATCAAAAACACATCAAATTGAACCACCTCATTCGGTCGACCGGTTGGTGTATGCCAGGTGAAACGATCGACCGGTTGAGGGTCGACCGTTTTGGATGCAAAGAGCTCATCCAAACCTGGGTTGAAACAATGACCATATCGACATCAATTGGATGCGATCATCCAAAATCAAAACTCAAACGGCGACCGCTTGTGAAACGATCAACCGATTAGTTGAAACAATCAACCAGTTGGTCGAACCTGGCCGACCGCTCCTCCAACGCCGTTTCAATGGCTATAAACAAATTTAGCAAGTATATAGAAAACGGGTCGAATCGTCATGCATTAAATGTTATCGAAGTTCCTACTCTATAAACAGAAAGTGTGAGGATCACTTAAGAGGTTGGACACTTGATGACTTATTGCATTTATTCTCTCAATCATATTTCTTCTTGTCAATCAATTCTCTAATTGAGATTCTTTGTGCATTCATCTAACTTGCATACTCACTTTTGTATTCACTGCTTGAGTTGTATTTGATCTATATTGGAGAGGTTGAGAGAGTCTTTGCATTTAGTTAAAAAAGCTTCAAGTGTGTATAACTCAAGGACGGTGAAGAGCCCATGGAACCATAATCCAAGTGTAAAGAAAGAAGCTCGGATTGAAGCTTGCCACTAGTGGAACCCTCACTGGTTGAAGGTTGAGGAGAAATGGACGTAGGCAAGGGTGTACCGAACCACTATAAATCCGGGTTTTGTTTTCTTAATCCCTATTTTTTTATTTATTGTTATTGATTCAAAAGTTTTGGAAAACCACTCCCCCCCCCTCTTTGGTTAGGGTTGCTGTCATAGTGAACTTTCAATAGTAAAGAGCAACTCCCACAACACCATTGTTCGCGAAAATCGAGAAAGAATGATCCATAGTATCTTCACATTCTGCATAAGAAGCATTTATTAGCAAGGGTAAAACCTTTGTTTTTGCAACCGATCTAAGATTAAAATCTTTCCCTAAGTTGCTTCCTGCCAAAGAAGCAAAGCTATGGCTGCACACAATTACTCCAAATAGACTTTTACTGGGAAAGAGAGGGAAGGTCTGACTCCAAAGCCGTGACTTAACAAAGAAAATACCATTCCTCGGGTCTCCCATCCCACCTTAATGTATAATTCTCTCTCCACAAAAAGTCTCTTTTTCACATAGCCGATAGCAGAACCCTTCCGCATCCTCCATCTCCCTATCATTGAAGTGTTTAGTAAAGAGGGGGGTCCAACACTCTACCAACCGCCTCTATTCCTTAAATCAATGAGTTCCCTGTGTAGTCATTGGCAAATGTATGGATACAGTTTCTGCAGTGATAACACACTTCATAGAAGCACAATTATTTATTTTTTTATTTTTTTTTTGATAAGTACAGAGAAGCATATTAGAAAATGGCACTAAAGTTGACCCCACAAGAGAGTACAAACAAGAGAAAACCTACCCCCACAAAATGAAAAAACAAAAAACCGCTATACAAAGCAGCCCCTCAATCATTTACATCCCAACCAATCAATAAACCCAACTAGTTTGTGGAGCTTGGAAAAGGAGGCTATTGTTAGTTGGAAGGGATCCTTGTCGGAAAAAGTGAAGAAAGTTTTGGAAATCTATTCCCCCATGTATTTTTGGAGGATTTGGAAGAGAGAAACCAGATAGCATTTAGGGATGGGACTTTAGTCGCATCGAGGTTAAAGCATCTGCTTGTATCTAGTTTGAGTTGAATAGTTTGTACATAGTGAAGAACTCTCTTCACTTACAGGTTTTTTTGGAGTGGGTGGCCTCTTATTGATGAGTTGGTGAGGTTTTTCGTTTCTCCTTCCTTTTGCCTTTGGCTGCCTATATACTTTGTAGCTGCTTTTGCTTTGCTTATCTATAAAAAAAAATCAATAAACCCAACTAAGGTCAAAGGACCATTCTCTATAGAGAACTTAGTCTCCGACCAAAGCAAAAAAAGAAACAAGTATTTTAGTTTCTGTATGGACAAAATCATCATTGAACACAATCTATTTAGCCTTCCACAATGTACCACTAATGTTGATTCTATTAATAGTAGTACTTATACTGCAAAGAATAATAATAACAATACTATTTTTTATAGGCACACAATACCACAAATACTAATACATTAATATCAACACCATTAATGATGATGGTAATGAATGATAATTATAATGATAATGATGGTAATATTAATATTATTCTTACAACTTACTTGAAATAATCCAGAAAGCTGAGAGCTGTCACTATCTGAAATGCACCGCACCTAAATCAGAACTTAAAATATTAGTGATAGGATTTCCAATCGCAATATAAAATAAAAGGAAAAAACCAGAGTGTAAGCAACTGTAGATATCCCATTTTGCAATGGACCTGCTTTTTTTTTATTGCTCTAAGATTGTTTTAGTTAATAAGAACAAAAGATTTGGACCTATTTGTAATGATGCCAACGACATGGATTATGCTTGAGGAAGACAATCAACCTCAATACACTTGTCTATGGTTATTGTCTCAGTGGGATGGTTAATAAAGCCAAAAGCAAACCAATTGTAAGATATCAACAATTTGACCAAATCAATGCAATGTTAATGGAATCTAAAATTTGAAAAGTACAACTGTCAGACACTCACAGCAATGAATGCGATGTGTCTGATACATTACTTCAAAATCCAAATCCTGCAGACTGTCTTGATAAGGGTAAGGAACACACTCCAACTCAGTAGAGCTTTCATGGGTTACTTTTTCAATGGAGTCCTTAGTCACATGCGTGTTTCAAATTAATGTAGCCAGTAAATCCTGCCATATTACACAGACACTTCATTTTACTCAAGGTAGTAGAAAAAAGTATTGGAAACTTCCATAATATAGTCAAGTCCCTGGTCCAATATTTAGGGGATTAGATGAATGGACTACTAGAAACAAACCCGACTACCAGAAACATCCAAGTCCATGTGACATTTAATTTACACTACAATATGAACTTTGCATCGCAAACAACGAAAATATGAATATTACTGGATTAACTGTCAAGGAAAAAGAAAGGGAAAGAAAATTTGACATTACTAAGCATGATCGTACCTATCAAGGCAATAAGGTTATCAAAATGTGAATTTTTAGTCTACTTATTTAGTTACAATAAATGGAGACTTCTTTTAAACGTTAGTTATATTCATTCTGCTACAATACCCTCTAAGAATGCAAAGCATAAGAAGTATTCTAGCATAGCTAACTTTCTGAGTCTGACCAACAATCATTACAAAACAAATAGATGTGGGATCATTCCAGGCTAAATAGGATTGAATTTTGTATGAGAATAAGCATGAATATGGTCTTAGAATATTGGGAAGATGCTGCACCCTATATCCCCTATCCAAATTTTTAGATATTATTTTTATAAGTAGGCATAAGTTATATTCCATCAGTAATGAGAGTTTAAGAGACCAAAATAACATGTTTTGTACAGATTCCATGGCAATTTCAATTGTGCCCTAGCTTTGCCCTCTTTCTGTCCCTCTGCAGATGTAGTTGTCCAGAAGAAAGATTTAAATTACAGTTTCAACATTGATTTGGGCCCTAGTCCAAATTGAAACACAAAATAAAAGGGGAAAATGTTTCAGATATATGATAGAAAACCAGATATGTCAGAGGCAGAAATTAACACATCCAGTGCCAGATAAAAAGTTGATGAAAGTGAGAACTTTAATTCACCCTCTTCCGCTCCTGTTCTTTGTCCCAACAAGTCAACAACCAATAATGTGGTCATATAAAGGATAGATACAAGCAAGCTAAATGGAAACAAAGGAGAAGTGTCAACAGAAATTTTTTGCATTATTCTTTGCGTCAGAAAACAAGATAATTCATTGAACTCAACCAAAAAAAAAAATAAAAAAAAAAATCATATGTTCAATAGAAGAAGACATTGAAAATGAGACTAAAACATACAACCCAATGCGAGTATGCATCTCAAGGGAATTATAAGTGCATGAGAAAGGGATACCGCGTCAAACCCTCTCTTGGCTTAATGGATCAGCTTATTGCTACAACACAAATATATCTAAGAAAAGAACATCTCAAGTCTATCACAACATCCCTTTGCTTCTCTTTCGAGGGATGTGTGGTGTGGGATACACTCGTGCACCTCCATTCCTTCTCTTTTTGCTTGGGCTGTGACTAAAGAGGCATGGGTAAGGGACTATTGGAGTAATCCCTGGCAGGGAGAAGGATGAACCCTCTTACCGTCTTTCAATGATCGAGAAACTGAGAAAGTGGAAAAAGTATTACGCAGGGTCGGACAAAGATGTGGTGTATGATGGCTCCTAAGACAAGGTTTGTTAGAGTTGACTATGAAATGGGGTCTTCCTCAATCCTTACCGATGTATCTAGCCTCTGCAAATGTGGTCATATTGTTTCATTCCCTTAGTATATTATATGGAAGTTTAGTGTTCAGCCCAAGATAAGCTTCTTTGTTTGAGAAGCGGCTTGGGGAAAGATTTTGACGCTCAATCGGCTTCAAAGGAGGGTTATGACTCTTACCAATAGGTGTTATCTATGTATGGAGGATGAGGAGTCTATGGATCACCTTCTTCTCCATTGTGCAAGGACAAGAATCTTGTGGGAGTTGCTTTTCTCTTTTATACGCACTACATGGGTAACCCTAGAACAAGGAAGGATACTCTTTTGACTTGGAACATTTTTTATTGGAGAGACGGAGGAAGTTTAATTAAGAGGACCAAGGTTTGTCAGAGACACTATGGAAGGCCAAGAATGGATCGCTTTTAGGAATGAAGTTTTATCGATGCGTAAACTGAAATTTTTATTTATTATCTACTTTGGTCGAAACAAAGTCTATAGAGAATGGTCCTTCTACCCGGGTGACTTTCTATTGATCAAGTTAATAAGTGAGGGTGAGATTGTTTTGTATAGTGTGGGGTTTTCTCAGGCAAATTGCTGAGGGTGAAGGCTTGTCTTTATTCTTTGTTCTTCTTGTCGCTTAATTTAGTGACTTCCTTTAATATACGTCATATTTATCAAATAAAAAGTCTCTCACAACATCAATAATTTGTTGGATCCACCCATCATACTTCCATGGAACCATTTCCTAGAACACCCACAAATGACGTAAGCCAAGTCACCCCAACCAACCTGATCATAAATCTCAAAGTTTCAGGGGCTGCAAAAGAGCTAGCATGTCTACTTTAGTAGCTATTCCCTCTCGCGGCAATTTAAAAATGATTCAAGTATTGTATCACAAGAATCTTACACTTCAATCCTTAATTGTCATGGATTACCCGGAAACATCCAACTTACAGAAAGTGGGGTTGAGAGATGTGAAACCACTTAAGTCAACAACTTCGATCTCCGTGAAGCAATTCCAATCTAGCACCGACAAGCCCAAAAGGGTAATGGCGTTATCCGTGATAAAGGTCCGCAAGGAAGTATAAAAATAACCAACATTCAAAAAGCCTTTATAGCTCTTCATTTATCCCAAACATCCTGGCCTTTTCTGTAGTCCAAATCACAATAATGGTCATACACTATATCACTCAACTTCCCAAATGACCTTTCAACCTATAGAGAAAATAACCACCATCTTGGTCGCACCTACAGAGGAACCAATCAATCCTAACAGTCTTGAACAACTTATAAGAGTCTCAGTTAGTCGACACCCAGAAATGGATTTGATCAAACTATTTCTCCCATTAGTCAAGCACAAACACAAAGATTATGCAAAGGGGTCAGTGGAAAGGGCCCATTTCTAAAGCATGTCATTCATTTTAACTTTAATGGCCAAGCCACGTAAAGGCCTTAACCTTAGAAAAATAATTCCGATTCAAATGGAACTCGTTGCATGTCAAGATCTCATATATGCTTTTACTCCTTTTTCCATAGGCAAGCAATGAACTACAATTTTTTTTTTAAAAATGCCAAGCCTAAACTAAGGTATACACTAATGTTTTCAAACCAACACTTTTCGTATCTCTGGCCCGATGGAATGAACCAGTGCAAGGGTTAGATTAGCACTAAATTGTTTGAACCGATGGTTAGGTTGTTTGAATTGGACAAGCATGAATCAATCAACTCTGTTTGACCAAACTCTCATTAGGTTTTCAATCGACTGGGCCAAACTCCTCCATTTCCCAAGCCCATTATCCCAGTTGCATGCTATTGCAGAAGGTTACCTACGTTGGATATTTTCTTTTAAAAATTTTTATGTAGCATACAATTTTGCAAAATAAAACAGATCTTTGCACTATGGGAGCTCAAACTTTGGATCTATCATTTAACAAAACATACAAACAAGAAAATATGAGATACGTGACAATTTTGATATAAAATTTGTTAAATAGCTATATACACTTCAGAAATAATTATCATACAAAAACATTTAAACAAATACACCTATTTATATCTACATTCATTTATTATTATCATTATTAATGATAAATAAGAAAATAATATAAATCAATCAACATAATAACTTTTAAAATTTTTAAGCAAAAGGCATAGATATATAAATTAAACAAATATTATAGTTTCCTTTTCTTTTTAAATATATCTCAAATCAAAATATTATACATATTCTATTCAATTTTAATAATAATATTTTTATATTTATCTTTATCATTTAATGCATATAAAAATAAAATATTATTAAAAGATTTGAATTATACATTTTTTTTTATTTTATAATTATTTTTAATTTCAATAAATATAAACTATATATTTATGATATCATTGGTTTGACCACGATCTAACAACTAGCCTGACCGATTCAGTAAATCGTGAACCTATAACTTTTCCAATTTATTGTCCAGACCAATTATATATATATATATATAGAAGATAGGATAAGGGAAAACAAAAAGACTATAAATCTCCTATCCTATGTGATCAATAAAACCCACCAAACAATTACACTCCAACACTTAGTGCTTTCGCCCCATTTCCAAAGTGAATTAGGAAAAGTCTCATCTCTTGGGGATTTTACTGAGATCAATTCTTCTTTGTCAAAGATAACCATGTCACCCCTTCCATGAGTACCAAAACAAGTACATAGGTTTCAATCGATATAGCCTCTACCACTTGTTGAAACCTCTCATATGCCAACTTAATAGAAGCTCCTTGATCGCCCTAGAAGAATCCACTTAATTTGAAAAGTAAAGAAAAAGAGAAAAAAATCCAAGATTAGTGAACCTTATGGATGTGTGGGATGAAAGATGCCAATTGTCTCCTAATCCTCCTCACACATCATACACTCACCATATATGCCCCTTCCATGAGTACCAAAACAAGTACATAAGTTTCAATCGATACAGCTTGTTGAAACCTCTCATATGCCAACTTAATAGAAGCTCCTTGATCGCCCTAGAAGAATCCACTTAATTTGAAAAGTAAAGAAAAAGAGAAAAAAATTCAAGATTAGTGAACCTTTATGACAGTGGATGAAAGATGTAGTTAATTGTCTCCTAATCCTCCTCACACATCACACACTCACCATATATGTTTACTAAGGTTTATCCCCTTCTCGCCAATTGGTCTTAGTAGGAATTCTTTTTCCATCTTGTTTCTCATGCAAAAAAAGGCTACCTCTTTTGCAGGAAAAACTAAAGAATTTGCAATGTCAAGGAACCAAGCAACAATCTAAAACATTAGCACCACTCCATCAAAATGTCTCCTTCACAAGTCGAATTAAGGATTCATGAGCCTAAACCAAGGGCCTTCTTGTTATTAATAAGACTTGACTAGGAATGGCACTCCTTTTCATCCCTACATACTAATCCATTTGTTCACTCTTCTTAGAGCTTCACAAATCGAATTCACCTCAAAACAACCTACCCATCCAGCTCATATTCTTGAGAAGGCCTTCAAAAGCAAGGATTCCAATAACACTAGCTCCCATCCATTACCCCTAAAACCGTCGCCTTTCACATTTTTGGCCATGGTAAGGCAGTAAAAAGAAAGAAATGAATCATAACCAAAATAGAAGTTCTTCACTTGAAATTCTCAAGAACCCTTCAAGAAGCTTTCCACAAGCCCACCCTATATGCTTCTTTTTAACTTTCTTCTTGCTCCACTCTCCATCAAGTTATTAACTCTCCAAATATTCCCTAAACAAGCCACCACCCAAAACCCATGTCCCATGCTTGAATATCCGTGACTACCTGCTAAGAAAGGCTTTATTTAAAGTAGAAAGAGTTCTAATTCTCATCCCCATTTCTCATCCAAGTGCATAGCTACTCATATATACTAAAATAAGACCATGTCCCAAACATGAATCTCCACGACTATATGGAAAGGCTTTATTTAATGTAGAAAGAGTTCTAGTTCCCATCCCCCATTTTCATCTGAACACATAGCTGCCCATATATACAAAAATAACCCTTTGTCATAAAACACTAACTTTTCCTAGGAATCTTCACAACCGTTTTCCTTGAAAAGGCTCTATTCTATCAGGAAATCCCCCCATAACTAAACTTCTTTCCCCCCTTTGACTTACATAACTAGACCCAACTTATAAGTCGATCTCTTCCCTCCTTCCTACGCATTCAAAGAAACTAGGAACATGAGATGAAATAGATTGCACAAAGTAATTCTATCACTTAAGATAAGGCATCTAAGCCTTGGGAGATCTTATCTAACACTCCATCCCTTCCAATAGTAGTACCCAAAAAAATGAGAGAGAGAGAGAGTTCTAAGGTTCCCTATTAAGGGGAGACCTGAGTGCATAATGTTGATTTTTTGTAGATAAATATATAGAATATATCATGCAGGAAAAAAAACATCCAAAAGACATCCCAAAGCATATAGAGAGTATACAAAATGAGCCCACAAGGAAATACAAAAGAGATAAAGGGCGATACAAACAACCCATCAACCCAGTACCATAGGTCCTTTTCGTTTCAGGATTTGCAACAAAATAGAGGACACAGAGTTCTCGCCGCCTTTTGATACGTATCAGAAAGGTCAAAGAACACTCAAGAGAGTATATATATATATATATATATATATATATATATATTTGTGTCAAAGTGCAGAATTCAACAACATAACTATAAATACCACATAAATGAAGTGGGGTATGGCATAAGAATCATATCATCGCATTTCAAATCGTGTGCGCAGCCACACTTTGCCTGTAAATTTCCAAATGAATCGATGCTTATATGGAACAGAAGTCCATACCACTGCATCTTTTGACATTAACCAAGTGAGTTGTGAACAATTCATGGGTCATAAAGGACCAAATGCTAAATGTACAAAAGCACACAATCGCACCCTGGTGATAAAACTAACCAACATCACATCCAAGAGTGCAGAGATGGAATATTGTTAACACCAGTAATACAACTAAACCATTATATCAGAATTAGTAAGTGTCATAGCATGTAGAGATGACTGCTGCCAATGAGGATGGTGATTAAACATTCAACTAAAACAAATATTCAAGTAAACAGCTCTTTTGAATGGATGGCACCAACTGGATGGAATACTAACCACTTTCAGATTTTTATGCAGGATGCATCATTTGAACGGATGGCATTAACTATAGTCTCATAAACATCTCCATCAAGAGTAAAGCCCTTCTTCTCCTATCCGATCCCACACCCTACAAAAGCCGTTGAGAGCTTTTTTTTTCCCGTATGAGCCCCCCTATGATCAATTTAAAAGTCACCTCATCAGGACAAGGTCCTCTAGTGTGCATATCCTCATATAGATGCATGGCTTCACTTACTCTAGAAGCCCTGCAAAGCCCAGTTATGAGGGCATTGTATGAAACTACATCTGAGTTATCCTCTTCTACCATGTCGCGTAAAACACCGGCGAGCCATCCACATTTCCCCCGCCTACACGTGATCAACAATTGTAGTATACAAGACACTGATCTCTCGGCAACAAACCCAACCCCGTCATCCGATCAAGAAGCTTCTCGCTATGTTCCGATCTACCTTCACTAAGAAAAGCTCTTATAAGTATAGTAAAGGTCACCACATTCGGTGTAATCCCCTTTCCACCCATCCGTTCAAATAACTTGTATGCCTTTAGCATGGGATGCCTTGCAAAGTGCTTTAATGATAGTATTGTAGGATACGACATCACACAACTTCTTGGCCTCCATCTTGTTCACCATCACGATAAGCCTTGTCTAACCTAGCTTGTTTTTGGTAAAGGCCCTTAAGAAGTTCAAGGTAACTATATACATCGTGTTCCACCTCATTCCTTTCCATCTTCCTCATCAAAGCTCCTGCCTTCCAGCAGGAGCTCATCACAACAGTAGTTTAGCAAGCAGCACATTGTATAACCCAAATCTGGCTCACATCCATTGCTTCTCATGAAGGATTTAATTGCTTGTGCTTTGTCAATCCTACCGGCCTGACAGAATCCACAGATAAGAGAATTAAAAATTGACTTACTAAACTGAATTCGCCCCCTCAATGTACCCAGTGTGAGCTCATACGCCAAATCAACCTTCCCATCACGACACAAACCAAGGACAAGCGCCCTGCAAGCTTTTTCATCAGGATTAAACCCCTTTCTAACCATATCACACCAAATTTTAACAGCAGAATCAAACCTTCCAGCTCTACACAAACCATTAATGAGTATGGTATAGGTCACAATATCAGGCTCTCTTCCCTTTTCAACCATGGTCTGCACTACCCCTAGAGCCAAATCTATCTGATTCTCACAGCACAAAAGATTCAGATATATATTATAAGCCCAATTATCAGGCACATATCCAAGCTTATACATGTCCTGTAGAAGTTTCTCAATAAGGATAAAATTCTTCACCTTACACAAACCAGAAATGAACCTTGAATATGTAAATGAATTCAAAGAAAATCCTTGTGGTATCATTCTGTAGTAATAGTGCTCTGCCAAATCATATCGAGATTGACTTACTAGCACTCCAATAAATCTATTGTAGTCAATGCTAAACACACGGCAATTGGATTTAGTCATCTCATCAAAAGTTTTGATAGCTTGATCGATCAAACCTGCTTTAACATAGCTGGATATTTGTGCACGATACGCAAGCCGGTGTAGGCCAAGACTTTTATACATATCAAAGAGGCTACCAGACGAGAATGCATATCATCAATTTGCTCTCTTTGAACGCATTGGCACTCAAAATAAACAGGCAACCGAATTCCAGATGAGTTTTATTCACCCAAGACAGGTGCCTCAATCTAATCAGCTTCCGCACCTTCCTGATACTCAATACATTATCGAAATTCTCCTCGAACTACAACAATTGAACTTGAATGAAATCATTACCTCCAACGTTTGGTTGCTGAGAAAGCGCTTTGATAGCTTTGATCATCAAACCATTTTAACATGGCTGGATATTTGTGCACGATACCCAATTCGTGTAGGCCAAGACTTTTATACATAATAAAGAGGCTACCAGGACGAGAATGCATATCACCAATTTGTCTCTTTGAACGCATTGGCACTAAAAATAAACAGGCATCCGGAATTCCAGATGAGTTTTATTCACCCAAGACAGGTGCCCTGAATCTAATCAAGCCTGCACCTTTCCTTGATACTCAATACTTTATCGAAATTCTCTGAACTACAACAATTGAACTTGAATGAAATCATTACCCAACGTTTGGTTGCTGAGAAAGCGTTTGATAGCTTGATCGATCAAACCTGCTTTAACATAGCTGGATATTTGTGCACGATACGCAAGCCGGTGTAGGCCAAGACTTTTATACATATCAAAGAGGCTACCAGACGAGAATGCATATCACCAATTTGTTCTCTTTGAAACGCATTGGCACTAAAATAAACAGGCATCCGAATTCCAGATGAGTTTTATTCACTCCAAGACAGGTGCCCCGAATCTAATCAAGCCTGCACCTTTCCTTGATACTCAATACATTATCGAAATTCTCTGAACTACAACAATTGAACTTGAATGAAATTATTACCCAACGTTTGGTTGCTGAGAAAGCGTTTGATAGCTTGATCGATCAAACCTGCTTTAACATAGCTGGATATTTGTGCACGATACGCAAGCCGGTGTAGGCCAAGACTTTTATACATATCAAAGAGGCTATCAGACGAGAAATGCATATCACCAATTTGTTCTCTTTGAACGCATTGGCACTCTCAAAATAAACAGGCTTCCGGAATTCCAGATGAGTTTTATTCACCCAAGACAGGTGCCCCGAATCCAACCAAGCCTGCACCTTCCTGATACTCAATACATTATCGAAATTCTCTGAACTACAACAATTGAACTTGAATGAAATCACACTTACGTTTGGTTGCTGAGAAAGCGTCGGACAAGAAAAGAAACCAGTATAGTGATTGAATCGGTAACTTTTCGTTATTTGGGAGCCATGAAATAATAAGTCTGAACACAACTGGGCACTGTAGGAAACCTACAATGGAGAGAGAAGGAGAGCGAAAGATTGAGGAGAGTAACTCTGTTTAACCTGCCCTGCCCTTCGACAATGAAGACGAGCCGGAGAGCATTGTAGCCGCCATGGAAAGGGATGGAGTGGTATAGATGGGCCATGAAATTGGGCTCCCTGCTGTTACTGGGCCTCAATTACTGCTGGATTGGCCCATTGCAACTTGTCTATCACATTTGTTATCATACAGATATTTCAAATTTCTGTTTTAAATAGCCTTTAATTAATCACTTATTTTATAGCACTTATTAAATGGTAACTTTTGGCATAATTACTTCATTTAATAAGTTTTTTTTTTTTTTACGTATATTTAAAAGCGCTATGGTTTTAAGTGCTTACTGCATACTACACAAAGCACTTATACAATCGAATTATTAAAAGACCATCATAAGCATTTATAAAATTGAAGTATTTGAATAAATAACCACTTGCCATAATATTTTTAAAAAATTAAAAAAAAAATTAAAGAACTAAAATTAATATTATAGTATATTATCAAAACACGATAAAAATAAAGCAAAAGATTCATTATATATTAAAACATTTATCATTCAAATGTAACTTAGTATAAAAATAAACTAATGAATCATTCTGCCTTCACTTGTTTACATGCATCAACAAAGATTATAAAAACTAAAATATTATAATTTTTTCTTTATTAAAACATTTCAACGCTTCAGAATGGAACGCCACGTAATTACGAACTCCATAATTATTTGGGCCAGATCGCGCAAGAAGTTCTTAAGTAGTGGCCTCGGATACGCTAGCGCACTCAGCAAAGTCTCGGGAGCCTTGAGCTAAGTCTACTCAGACGCGGCCTTTAAGCCGGGATGCAACATACCTAACATAAATAAAAATTATATATCTCACTAAATATTGTCTATAATTTGTAACTAATAATAAATTACAACAAAGTAAACAACATTAAACATAAAAATCAAACATCAGTAGTGTTTCTCATCATCAAAAATTAACATTTTCAAAACAAAATAACAAACATCATTAATATTTCTCATCATCACAAAAATTCTAAGTTCTAAAACAAAATAAACACTCATAAATCTCCATCAAATTCTAAATCAAGAAAATCATCATCAATATCATTCTTCTCATCATCAGTAGAAATTTATCTATTTTTTAATTATATGTAAGAATTATTTTTCCTATTTTTTACATGGTTTTTAAAAAATTTACCTATTTTTTACATAATTTTTCAGAATTTTTTTCTACCTTTTTCATATTTTTTTTCCTTTTATATAATTTTTCAAAAAATTTACATATTTTTTACATAATTTTTTGGAATTTGTTTTCTATTTTTTCATTATTTTTATATAATTTTTTCAAAAATTTTACCTATTTTTTTGGAATTTCTTTTTTTATTTTTTCAAAAAAATTCCATTTTTTTTTACATTAATTGTCAGAATTATAGCTTTGTCACTAAGATTATCGATTTTTAGGCTTTCGTATAAGTTGTTTTAAACTTTTTTGATAAGCCCATTAACCATTGAAATAAGCTAAAATGAGCTTATATGCTATAAGTTATTTTATAAGTTATTTCAAATAACTATAATTTTATCAAAAAATATTTATAAAAAAAGATAATCTTAAACCGTAAATAAACTTTCACACAATCTTTCATCATGGTTTTTTTTATTTAAAGTTTTCCGAATGGTTTCTTTCTTTATTTAAAAGTTTCTTCTGGAATGACCTCTTGATAAGGGGCTAACAACCTTAACTATAGTACTTTATATATAAATAAATAAAATAAAATGACATGATATCTAAAGATTGTTTCTTTGATTATAAACTTTTAGCTTGTACCAATTTATGAATTCACAAAAAAAAAATGAAGCCTGTACGGTTGTAAATAAAGCTACATGTGGTGAATGACCACATGCGCAAATATGGTGAATGGTGATAATGACCACATTCATAAGGTTCTTTATTAACCTTCATTAACTCACCTTAATGAGTAATGGCAAGTCATCATGTAGCCTATATACTTCCTCCACCACCTACAATAAGCATGAAGTGGACCCAACCTGTGTTTCCTTTTCTTAACTCTGTGACCTCCCTACACTCCTACTGCATTTGAAAAAAAAACATTTTTATTTCTTTTAAACCTTTCAGTGCTAATCCTCATGTCGAACACATTTATACAGTTACGTTTTCTATTAAAATCTTATGAAACATGATGGGACAAATTTTTTTTTTTTTAAACATTAAACCCTTTATAGAAAATTGGGCAGCTTCCTCTCGTTCGGGATACGTCCCAATTTACAACACCTATAATAAAACAATTAATTTACTCCACATCCAACAATGGGACATCAAGTCTACTACAACCAATTTCAAATCAAACTTTTTAAAATCAATTTTGAACACTATAGATATATAAACAATCTTTTAAAACCTATATACATTACAAATAAAGGTGCACAAGTAGTTATTTACAAATAAAACTATAAGACATTTTCAAAAGCGGTCGCCACGCGAGGCGGAAATAATACCGCCGGCGACGTCGAATCCGCATGTCGGGCCATTCGAAAACATTTTATAAAAACATTTGAAAAAATGGTGAGCTAAAGGAGCTCATGAGAGTACGGGGCTTCATAGAAAATAACAAGCTTTCAGATATAGTTCAAATACAATGTAAACAATTGTATAGAGATCTCATATCCATAAACATTTACTTTGCATTCTTTTTCCTTTCTCGCTCAAATACAACGTGTAAAACAATTGTATAAGATTCATTTCTATAAACATTTACTTTACTTTCTTTTTCATATAGGTCAAATACAACGTGTAAACAATTGTATAAACATATCCTTTTAATAAACATTTACTTTACTTTCTTTTTCATATAGATCAAATACAATGTGTAAAACAATTGTATTAACATATCTTTTCAATATACTTTCTTTCCTTTTGAATCATTATATCCCATGGAACCCATACCGTTGAACCAATTATTGGTCCATGAAAGAACCTCCGAGGAAACAGTTTTACGATCACCGATGGCCCAAAAAGGAACCTCCGAGAAATCATGCCATACCATTAACCACCATTGGCCCATTAAAGAACCTACGAGGAAACAGTCTTACGATCACCGATGGCCTAAAAAGGAACCTTCGATAAATCATGCCTTTCTTTTAAATACCATTGAACTATGGAATAAATCACATTATGCATTGTAAACTTTTGTACTCTTTTCACGCGCATGGCAATATGCATCACTCTTCCTTCCCTCTATAAAAATCCTAACCATTTTCCCATGTACCATGCATGCGTAAAGTAATTTTAGTCGATTTTCTTTTAAACTTTATCTTGTAACATAGGGTAACTATGGGATTCAAACATTTTCATATAACATGTATATAAAATATACATTCATAAACATTTATTTCATATGGAAACTATAAATCATATACTTTATAAACCTATGGAAATCATAATCATTTCATATTTTGTCAACACATGCTTTATAAAACTATGGAAACTATAATCATTTCATATTTTCTTCTCAACATAATTTAAAACAAGAAACCATATTTCTTTTTTTTTCATTTGAACATTTATAACATAAATACGAAAACATATACATTGGAAAACATTAATATATATATATATATATATATTTTCATAAACATTTACATTTTCTCTCACCTTAGTTATTTAAGCCATTTTTCCTCCTTTAAACAAAAGTTTCCACCTCCACCCTTGTCCTTTATCACATTTCTCCTACAAGTCACATTATCCATAAAATCCATTAACATCCATACCTTAATCATGTCTAATTAAACTAACTATACTATACTTTCCCCAACCCTTAAGCATTTAATCACTTCCTAATTAATTAAAATCACTTAAACTCAACCCTTTGTTCTCACATGATTTTCTTATGCTAACCTCGTTTGGAAATTACTACCCCATACAATAGCCTACAACATGCCATGAAATGGTCATGTCAAAACCCGGCTATTCACATCGACATAACCAAACAACCTGCACACTTAGAGCAACCATAAATTTTCAGTCACGTTATGTTTATCCACTGTCATCTACAGGAATATGATTAGAATCTTGACTCAATGGACTTTCCATAGAGTCAAAGAACACCCAAAACGGAGTTCGGATGAAAAAGTTATAGCCTTCCAAAATTGGAGGCCATGACCATTGTGTCCCCCCTCAATTTAGGGTGTGACGGTGCACTTTGAATGAATTTATTGAAACCTAAAGTGCCTGACTCGATATACCTATTTGCGTGGAGATATGTTCTCCTATCGCCTGGGGCTTATCCAGAAGAATTTGAATCACTCAATTCAGATGAGTGATGACCAAGTTATGGCCAAAATACAATCATAGAGTCTTAAAAACAGAACAGAAAAACTGCCTGAACATAGCTCCACTTTGAATGCATTTTTGAGTCCAAATGGGCTCAATTTGATAGAGACTTTATTTCAAGGAGATATGTTCTCCTATCAGTCTAATTTACTTAGAAATTTGAATCATTTAATTCGGATGAGTGATGGCCAAGTTATGGCCAAAATATAGTCATGGCCTGAGAAAAACTGATAAAGATCTCCTCGACACACACATGCCCTTAGACAGAAATTAACCTGAGTAGGAGAAAAACCCTACCTTAAATGGCATGATTTCAAGGGACACCACCTTTTCTCAGTTTCCATGAAAACCTGAACCTTGGACCTTGACAGAATCTTGTAATTCTGGTACCCACGCATAGCCCTCGTCGCGTAGACCAGCTTTAATTCTTGACCTAACGAGATCCGACCGACGAAATCCCGTGAATCGAAGAGAGAAGATTGGCTTTCTCTCTCTCTCTCTCTCTCTCTCTCTCTTACTCTCTCTTACAATTTATCGAGACCAAATTATAGCCTTTGATATTTTAGATTTTAGTTATTTATAGTGTGGACACGGCCCACGTGGCGCCACGCAGGTCACACTTTTCTGCCTGCTGCCTCCGAAACAATTTATTTTCGCCTTGCTTTCGCTCTACTCTATCTTAAATGGAAATTCTTTAAATATTTGATATTTTTTGGAATTTTTTTAAAAATCTCGTTTTCGGGATCCACTCGACGTTCGTCACCTCGAATTTCGTGAAAATTCGACTATCTCGGAATTCAACGAAATTCGACTGAGTAACTAGATTTCGTGAGACGAATTCAACGGTAAAGTCCGTTTTGTCATCCGAGATCTAGAAAAATTTCAGATTTTTTTGTGGCAACTTACCGTTTTGCCCATTTTCAGAAAAATTGCATTTTCACCCCTTAACATAATTTCGTTTTAATCTATTTCAGCTTCTTTAGACTCAATACATTATTATGAACATTTTTTATTTTCGAGGCTTGTTTTTCAAAAATTACTATTCATTTGACTGTTTTCAGTCAAATACCTAACTGATCGAAAACGAAATTTACTATTCATGGAAACTTTAAATTCAGGGTCTTACAAAACATCCCGAGAAGAACAAGTTCCCTTATCTCTCTTGTTCTCTCTCTCTCTCTCTCCCTCTCTTTCTTTTCTCCTCATCAATTTTCTCTATTTTCTATTCTCTTTGTCAACAATTTATATATGACATAAAGAGAGTAATATAAACTTCTTCATAATAATATTTTGCTTTTACATATAACTTATCAACACGCATGCACGAAGCCATATAGCGTGACTCTTAACCTGCTTGAAATTATTTCAATTTTGCATATCTAATATTATATTTGGTCATCGTTGATACCATGAATGCTAATTACTCTAAAATAGAGAAGCATGGGTATATTATATATCATCCTATATAACATATATGAGTAATTTGCACGTATTTAATCACTATAAGGTAGAAGCATTCACTTATCACATACTACTTGAGTTATGTGTCATTTATGTACAATGGATGTCATGGCATATTTTACATTCATGATATTATATGATATAAGTATGGTATAGTATATGTATTGTGACACCCCAAAATCCGAGGGTCTATTGACCAACCATCAACCAGTGGAAACTCGTGGATATTGGGTAACTCGATACCACACTACTATGTCTCATTTATCAGAACCCATATAATTAGCAACTAAATGGCCACTCCAAGTTCATTTATCCATATTCATTTGAAACATGCAAGGTCATAATTTAAAACGGCTTATAAGAGTTTAATTACAACTCTCATGCATAATAAAATTACAAGTTAGAACTAGATTGTTCCAAAATATTTTACAAAAAGGTTATTAAAAGCCACATGTCGGCTTTCTTCACAATTGCGACCTCGAATGAGTGCCAGCCCACTGGGTTTTGGTTCTCGCACTAAATATTTACCTAGTGCGAGTCACGCCTAGTAGAAAAACTTCCTATAGAGGCTACTCCTCACCTAAGTGAACATGCAATGGTTATGTTCCACATTTACATCCCAAGTAAAAACATATGTCATTTCTACTATGAAATCCTACATGTAATGTCATGAAATGAGATGTGACTCAATCATGTACCATGCTCCGAGTCATTACCAACTCCACTACTCAATGTGATGCCAATGAGTAATAAACCCCGAGTCAATCACCGACCCCTACCACACAGCCCTATGTCCATGCGTGATAAATCTGTCATCGATGAATCACATCAAATAATCATTTTGAAAACAAAAGTTATTTGTTCTTTAAACCAAAACTTTTGGGTGTCATATTTGAATGACCATTTCTTTTTATAAATCATGTGTCTTTTGTAGGCAAAGAAATTTTCTGGGTCTCACCGCCGCTTCACACACGCCTTCCACACTTCTCTACCAGTTTCACTGCTAGGAAACGATCAACCACATATACCGTGCCTTTTCACCCAAGGGTATTTTTCCTATTTGCTATTAATCTCGAGACATATTTTTCATTCCTATGTATGCAAACTACGAATTTTTTGGACATTGTCTAATGGTACCGAGTCCACCAATCAATCACCAAACACAGTGTTGATTCATATCATGCACTCACACCCATGTCATGCGATGTCCCTGTGCATAATGCAATGCGATGCACCACTACATGTCTATGTCATGCCACATATGTAATGAATGTCATATGGACAACTCAAACCACCAAATTCATCATTTGTCATGGACAATTATATTAAATGTATATAATTTCTAGTTAAACTCATATCATGTCAATATATTTATGCACACATACATCAACATGTTATCACACAACTATCACCAACCATGTTATTCAAAAATTACAACAACACCTGGACCGAGGCTGCTATGACATATACTATGTCCATAAAACAGCCCGAGACAAGCCATAAACAGGTACCACAACCACATGCCCTAAACAAGACCTGAAAACAGTCCCAAATTCAATCTCATAGTAGCACTAAATTTAGTCCAATTAGTCTTGAAATTCATCCAAACCAGGCCCCTAAACAATTCACAAAACTGGATTACACACAAGCCACAAGACCAACCACCAAAACAGTTTCAAAATAAGCAATAATAGCCTCAAATCTAACCACCAAACCGGCCATGGAATATCCCAAATAAGTCCCAAAATCAGTACGAAATCAGCACCAAAATCAGTCCCAAAATCTGGACACAAACAAATAAACAGCCTAAGTTGTGGCAGTCCCGGGAAATGGACCATAACTTGGGTTGTAGAGGTCCAAATTGGTTGATTCAAAAGCCTAACATCAAGTTCACAAATGCAGCTACAACTTTTATGGAGGATACAAGTCCAAATTCCCTTTGTTTCCCAATAAAAAATCAGTCCCAAAATTTGACAAGATGTGTGGTTGAAACAAAGGTACTTTATCATAGGCCAAAACTCATGCCAAACGGCCTTTACAAGTGCAACATGGCCAAACAGCCTTGTGGTGGAAATAACCAAAGGAGGAAGAATCTCCCACCTTTTGATACAGCCCCTGTTGAGTAGATGGGCTTTAATTCTCAGCCTAACGAACTCCGACATTCGGAACGCCGGTAGATCAGAGGACTAAGTTGTCAATCTTCTTTCCTCTCCCTCTTTCTCTCTCCCTTTCTTCTCCTTCTTTCCTCTCTTTCTCCCCTTCCTTTCTCTTGCTTCTTCTTTTGCTGGATTTCTCCAATCGAATTGCCTCCCCCACTCACTTCCTCTTTTTGTATAGGCTTGACACATGGCACTTATCATGCTATATTACCGTGATGGCATTTATCATGCCATGTGTCACCACTCACATTTAGCCACCACCTCATCCTCCTCATGCATGCCTCTAACCATGACACTTGACCCTCATTATGCCAAGTGTCACCATGCTATGTGTCACATGACATGTGTCATTATGCCATGTAAGGTCACCCGAATCTTTGTCGTTCAAAAATATGAAATTCCGACCATCTCGGAAATCAACGAAATTCGCTTCGGTAACTAGATTTCGCGAGACAAATCCAACGGTGTTGTTCGTTTCATCATCCGAGATTTAGGAAATTTCAGGTTTTCAACCTATATTGTAGCGGTAATTTGCTATTTTGCCATTTTTCAGAAAAATTCGATTTTTCCCGGGTTTTACATGTATGTATACATAACATTTAAATGTGATTATCATGTAAACAATACATGTGTTGGCCCTTGAATGGATGATACTTAATTAATTAATATTACCATACCATACCAACATTATCACTTAATACGATGGTCCTTCAAAAGCTTATTTAATGAAGACCATTACTTTTACACTGGTATTATGTGTTATATTTTCAGTTATAGATCACAACAAAGTTAATAATTTATATTATTCTCAATGTTATTTATTTTGTGTATATTAATATTGATTTTATTATATATTGTCAAAAGCAAGATATTTGATTTTGATTGTAAGTTAAAATCTATATTGACATTTATTGTAGTTGATTTTAATCATTTTTTCATATATCATAAGTTTGTCGATAATGTCAAATCTCACAAAACTTGAGTTTATGGCATTTTCCATTTCTGAAAGGAATTATATATCTTGGATCCGTGATGCTAAATAAATATTAATTTTTACGAAAATCATCACTTAGTCCAACTAAAGCTTGAAACACTCCCCTCGGGCGAATCAATATCATCTCAAACTCATGGACATGGATGAAGATTAGTCATGGTTGCAATCCTGGAAGAAATTCTCAAATGACCCCTCAAATCCTTAGAAAATGAAAAACCTTCCAATGGGAAGTACATGTGGGATAAACCTTCCTAGAACCATGAGAATAATTTTCATAGATGTGGTATAAAAGGGCATTGGTCGCTTATTTGTAGTACGCCCAAACATTTGGCCAACTTTTACCAAACATAATGCTACCAAATGGAACTAGATTCTATATCAATGATGCATTATATTTTTGCAAATCCACAAGGAATTTATCAAATTTTTAAAGATATTTCCAGATAAATGGATATCGTATTGAAAACTACAAATGAAGTTGCAATAAAGAATGTCTCTTTTATATTACCTCATTGTTTCTAGCAAGAAACTTATAATGGAAAACTCTTAGCCTTCTCCTTTTCAAGTTATATCATACGACTATAAAGCTTATCGAGTCATATTATCATGAACTGTAAGTTTAAAGACCCAAAGATCTTTATTCCAACTTAGGTCTCTCAATGATGCAAAGAATCATAAAACACTCACATGGGCATCCACTAAAAAACCAGAAGATTCTTTTGTCCGATAAATACCCATGTGTTGTTTGCTCACAAAGTAAATTATTAGTCAAACCATCCTTTAGCAAAGTCACATTTGAGTCACCAATCTTTTTAGAAATAATATATATGGACATATGTGGACCTATACATCTGACATGTGAACATTTTCATTAATTTATGGTCTTAATAGATGTCTCTATGAGGTGGTCACATGTTTGTCTCATTTATACACGTGATGTTGCCTTTGCTAAGATTTCTTGCACAAATGATCAAATTACGAGCACGGTTTCTTGATTATCTCATTAAGACTATTAGACTTGACAACGCTGGTGAGTTTACCTCTCAAACCTTCATTAACTATTGCATGTTAATTGAAATAAATGTTGAGCATCTATATGCTGACACTCACACCCAAAACGGTTTAGTAGAGTCCCACATCAAATATCTTCAACTAATAGCTTGACCACTACTAATGAAAACTAAATTGTCGACTTCTGCTTGGGGACATGCTATTATGCATGATGAAAGCTTGGTTCGTATCTCTCCACCAAATACTACTATGAATGCTCCTTTACACTCAGACCCAGCAAATAAACAAATATTTATCACTTACGAATCTTTGGTTGTGAAGTCTATGTACCAATTGCACCTACACAACGCAATAAAATGGGTCACCAACTAAAACTATGGATTTATGTAGGTTTTGATTTTTCATCCATCATAAGATATTTTGAACCCTTTATATGAGTTGTTTTACAATTCGCTGCGAATTGTCACTTTAATAAGAGTGCATCCTTATAATTGGGGAGAAAAGCTCTGCCTGTAAGAACGATAAGAAATTACTTGGAATGCATCTACAATGTCTTATTTTGATCCTCGCTCTAATCAATGTGAATGGAAGCTAAAGGATCATTCATTTGGTAAAATCTTGCAAATAAATTGCTAAATGCATTTATTGATACAAAGAAAGTGACAAAGTCGCATATCCCGATTGCAAATGCTCCAACATGGATTGATGTCCCTAAAGGACAATTAGCAAATGAGTTTCAAATGCACCTGAAGCGTGGAAGACATATTGGCTCAAAAGGCATAACTCCCCGAAAGAGGAAAACACAAAGAAAAATTGATGCCCCTAAAGAGACAAATATAAAACAAAAGGCCCTAACAAAAGTATTTGATCAATAAGAAACTCCTGTAGATGAATATAATGAACAAGAGACCCCTAAAAAGGTTTGAAATAAAGAAATAGCCATTAAAGAAGCACCAGTACCTGGAAATTATGAGATCTCAATAAATTATGTGCATAATAGAGAAAAAATGGGATCAAAATAAAGTTGTTTTCAATTTTTTTTTTCCAAGTGGCTGTATACATTATAAGATATGATGAAGATCCCAAACCACAAAATGTGGAAGAATGTCGACATAGCAATGATTAACCAAAATGGAAAGAAGCTATGCAAACATAATTAAACTCGTTAATGAAACAAGAACTTTCGACTAGTAGCCTAAACGCCTAAAGTTGTGTTTCTATTAGGTACAAATGAGTATTTGTACGAAAGGGCATTGGAAAATAATGAGATCATAAGATTTAATGCGCGATTAGTAGCAACCTTCGTTTCCTCAAAGAGGCAAACATATTCTCCTCGTCATGGAACTTGTCATTTTTGAAGTATTGATATATATATATATATATATATATATATATATATGTGTGTGTGTGTGTGTGTGTGTGTGTGTGTGTGTGTGTGTGAAAACTTAAATGATTTTAAATTACCAAGAAAATAATATTAAACGCCTCATAGTATGTGTGTGCTCAATCAAATTACAATGATCTCTATATGGATTAAAGCACCGTATGTATGGTACAATCACTCCTTTAGAGATTATTTATCGTGGTGAACACCTTCTCGACTCAAATGATCGAACTCATCTAACCTCCAAATGCAATGATTTTGGTCTCACGAAAGCTAAGAGAGAGTATAAATATATCTATCGCTTTGAGTCATTAGAGGCTACTAGGTAGATTGAAAATGCACAAACGTTGAGAGCTAGTGCATGTGGTGTTTTCGAAAATCCTCTCTTGACTTCAGAAGACCATATCTTTTTCATTCGAACTCAAAATTGGGTGATCTTGGACTCGTTGGAAATCTTGGAAGGTGTAGAATCCATCCATATCATTCTTGAAGCCATGGGAGGTCATGATAAAACCCATAAATTCATCTTTTTGGCCCTCTTTATGCTCTCTTTTCTTCAAAACGTTCCTAGAGCCATAAGATGATAAAACTAAGCATTAGAGCTGTTACCAAAACACCATAAAAGCATATGATTGATAGGTGGTTAATGGTATAAAAGAACATATGAAAAGCACCTATCAATAGGCATACTATTGACTATAAAACCCGGGCAAATTTGAATTTTTTCGAAAAATGGCAAAATAGTAAATTGTCGGTATAGTACAGGTTTGCAAACCTAGAATTTTTCTAGATCTTGGATGACGAAACGGACCTCACCGTTGGATTTTTCTCGCGAAATCTAGTGACCCAAACGAATTTTTTCGAATTTCGAGACAGTTGGAATTTTCATGATTTTCAAAGCGACAGGTGCTGGTAGACCCCAAAAACAGGATTTTTGATTAAAAAAAATCTCGAAAGTGGAAAATAAATTAATTAAAATTCATTTAAAAATAAATTGAACTTGAATCTGGGATGAAATAAATTGTTTCGAGGTAAAACCCATCCTGACAAGCCGCTGACACATGGCGCGATGTGGGCCAAGTCTTTAAGACTTAAGTTAAGTAGAAAAAAAAAATCAGATTGGAGGGGGGAGAACTGATTTTCCTGCTGGAGAGAAAATGTTAGAGAGGAGAGTGTGGAGAGCTCCAACTTCTCTCACGCATTTTACTGAGATCTAAGTGGTCGAATTTGCTCGCCAAGAATGAAAGTCCATCTACTGACGAGGGCTATGGGTACCGCAAACATGATTTCCATGAGGATTTAAGCAAGGAGTTTGGGAAATCAAGCTAGGTTTAGGAATGTCCACGATTATCCTTAGAGTTTGTTCTACGCCTAAGGTGGGGATTCTTCTTAGTTTGGTTTATTTTCCACTATAAGGGCTATTTGGTTGTGTTTTTTTTGCCCTAAGGGGATGTTTGGTTGGGTTTCTGTCCTAAGGGGCTATTTGGCTATGTTTTTTCCCTAAGGGGCTATTTGGAA